>JAODAL010003621.1:0-170329 GCA_025379985.1 Phyllomedusa bahiana
CGCGCCTGGTGATTATCCTAAAAGTGGTGTGCTGGTCTTTTAAATCTCAGAGAGCCAGCTTATGTGCCCTAAGGAGGGGGTATGATCACGCTGACCAGCAGCCAGGGGACGGAGTGGAGTTAAGAGAGGTAAGTAGTGATGGCACGTGGCAGGCAGACACAAGAACAACTGCGGTCCAGAGTGGGGATCAAGGCGTGTTTTGTGACAGCACCCCGCTTAAGCCTTACCCCCTCTTTCAAGATTGCCAGAAACTCCAAATTAGATCTGGCGCATTAAGGATTTTTTGGGGTTCCCAGTACCTCTCTTTCAGCCTGAACCCTTTCCAATCAACAAGAAAGAACCACTTCCTCCTGACAACTGTCTTCTCTAAGATTTCTTGTACCACTTAGATGTCTCCAGCAACAGCATCCATGGGAGGAGTCACAGTCTTTTGTGAGAAGTGGTTGAGGACCAGATGTTTTAGGAGGGTGACGTGGAAGAAATTCGGGATCTGCATAGATAAAGGCAAGGAAATTTGTAAGCTACAGGATTGATATGCTCCAGGATTTGAAAAGGTCCCAGGAAGGATGGACCCAGATTAAGGCTGAGAATTTTGTGGCGAACGTATTTATCCAATAGCCACACCTTGCAGAAGAGATTTTCAAGCATCTTGCCACATAGTGGGGAAAGCTTGGACTTGAGAATCTATGGCTGGAACAGAGGAGGTAGGCAAGGGAAGAGGAGGGCAGGAATGTCGCCTGTAAACAACGAAGAAAAGGAAAGTTCCAGTAGACTCGGAATCAAGATGATTACAATATATTAGAATTCAGTCCAAAGGTAAGTAAGTTAGCCCAAATTTCTTGATGGAACGATGAAAAAAACAAAATGACGTAAATAATTTATGAGGCTTTGGTTCACCCTTTCTACTTGCCCATAGTTTGGGGGTGATAAGTTAAGGAGTCCAATGTGACCCAGAACTGAGAACAGAGTGTATACCAAAACTTGGAAACAAATTGAACCCTGGGATCAGACACAATATTGAGAGGTAGTCCGTGCAGGTGGAATATGTGCTAAAAAATGGGAGGTGAGTTCTGGGGCAGTAGGTAGACTAGAAAATTGCATGAAGTGAGACAGTGATCATTCATCACCCAAATGACTGTATGGTTAGAGGAAGGTGGTAAGTCCATAATAAAATTCATGGCAATATGAGTCCAGGGTTTTTCAGGTATAGGTAGAGATGTTTGAGGGCTTGAGACAAAAATAATTATTACGGGTGCAACAAACAAGAACAAATTCTTTGACTTCTTGAATGAGATTAGGCCAACAATAATGATGAGAGATTAACAACAAAGATTTTCAGATGCCCAGGTAACCATCTAATTTGGAAGAACAGCCCCATTTCAAAATTATTTTCTTTACAGCCGGGCAAACGAAAGTTTTCCCTGAAGGAACCCGTTGGAGGTCGATGAGAGTTGCAGTAATCAAATGTTCAGGAGACACGATGTGTTGAGGCTTGGAAACAAGGCCAACAGTATCAGAGGAACGAAACAAGGTATTAGCATTCACATTCTTCTCCGTAGGCCTAAATTGCAATAGTGAATTAAAACGAGAGAAGAAGAGGGACCATCTGGCTTGCCAGGGATTCAACCGATGTGCTGTCTGGAGATAGTGGAGGTTCTTATGGTCAGTGTAGATATTCACCGGATGATGAGCTCCTTCCAGAAGATGGTGTCACTCTTCTAGCAACAATTTGGCAGCTCTCACTCCTCTAAGTTATAGTTCCTTTCTGCCAGGGACACATTTTTTGGGAAGAAACTCAATGAGTACTGCTCCAGCCCCCACAGATAAGGATTTTCTGATCCGATAGTCACCCCTTTTCGACAAATATTCGATGGTCCCTGGGAAAAATTTTTTATCGATGACCATTAAAGTCAATGGGAAAAGGGAACAAAACCCTTTTATTCTTACCCCCCCCAAACCGGCTGGGGGAACCCGGGAAATTTAAAATCCACAAACCCGTCAAAAAAGGAAAACCTGCTACATCTTTAGGGTCAAACACACCCTTTTGGGTTTTAAAAGCCCCCAGAAAAAAAATCACAACCATTCCCTATCCCTGTCTTTCACCCCCCCATGACCAAAACCTGCATGAAACCCAAAAAAATTTAAAAAATGCCAGAAGGCAGTATGATTTGAACCATCATTTTTTCTTGAAATTGGAACCCTTGAATAACCCCCGTCCTTTAATCGCCCCCCCAAAAGAAAACCCCCCAAAACCTTTCATGGCCCCCAGGGTTTAAAAAGTGCCGGGAAAAAAGGGGTCTTTCAAAACCCCCATTTTAGTTTCACTGGAAATTGACTATACCTGCCTGGGCCCCAGCATGAGCCCCCCAAAACCGGGATTACTCCAAGATTAAAAAATGCCCGGGAAAAGGGTTTTTCAACCACCATTTTAGTTTCCCCTTGGGAAAATTTACTATACCTGTCCCTAAAGGGCCCCACATGAGCCCCCAAACCTGCATGACCCCAATTAAAAAGTTCCGGAAAAAGGGGTTTTTTTCAACCCCCATTTTTGTTTTCACTGGACAAATTTACTATACCTGTCCTGGGACAGCAAAAGCCCAAAACTGCATGACCCCAAATTTTTAAAAAAGCCGGAAAAAGGAGCCCTTTTTAACCAAACCCTTTTTTTTTTTTGTTGAACCCGGGCATTTTACTATACCTTTCTGTACCACAGTATGACCATTAAAAACCCGAAAGACCCACAGATTAAAAAGGGGAAATAAAAAGGAGTCTTTCAAACCCCCATTTTTGTTGAACTGGACTTAACTATACCTTTCCGGAACCCCCGTATGGGGCCATTAAACCTTCGACCTTCAAAAATTAAAAAAGTTCCCCTTTTGGGAAAAGGAGTCTTTTGAAACCAACCCCCTTTTAGGGTTTAACTGGGGGAAAATTGGGAAAAATACCCCGTCCCCGGGGCCAAAAGCCCCTAGCCCAAACCTGCAAGACCCCAGAATTTTTAAAAAGAAGCCGGTTTAAAAAAAGTCTTTCAACCACCATTTTTAGGGTTTTCCCCTGGGAAAATATACTGTCCCTGTCCGGGTAGTTTCCACTCCCTAAAGAATTTCGGGCCAATTTTAACTTCACTTTGGAAAAACGGTGTTTTAAAAAATTGCCCCCCCCCTGTTTCCCCCCAGGTGACCCCTTTTTTCCCTTTGGGATTCTTTTTTCCCCCATTTTACTCAACGGGTTGGAGGAAATTTCTATTTACTTTGGGTTTCTCGGGCCCCTTTTGTTTCCATACTCCATTCCTCTGAATAACCTACACTGGTCAATTTTTTCCTTTTCCCCCTCCCTTGTACAATTCAGAAAAATTTTTTTTTTACCACATTTTGTACATGCAATTTTTTTAGTAGTTTAATTCTAAAAAACACTTTTAAAAAAAATGGGGAGGGAACCCCACCATGTTTTTTTTTTTTCTTTTTTTTTTTAATTGAAATTAAAGGGGTTTTCTCAAAACAGGGATTGATAGCTATTTTAAAAAGATCTTACAAAAACAAGTCATTTTGCAATATTTTTTGCCCCTTTAACAGTTTTCCAACCCTTTTCCTTTTTTCTGAAAAAGCACCTTTAAACCCTTGAGCCACTCTTGAAAATTTTGTAAAGAACAAATTCTGTTAAAAAACAAAAATTTTTTTTAAAAATGGGAAACCTTAGTATAGCTGCATGCCCACGGGCCCCCCAAAAATTGCCCCAAAAATTTTAAAAAATTCAAAATTTTTTTCCCTTTGGATCCACTTTCCAATTGGGGTTGGGAAAGGATAAAAAATGCCCTTTTAGAAACAACTTTTTTTTTTATAAAAAGGACCGTAGTATTGCTTGCATTTCAAAGAAACATGACCCAAAAAAATTTAAAAAAAGACTTCTCACCCCCTTTTAAAAAAATTTTTTAAAGGGAGAAATCCCAAATTTTTAGAAGCCACATTTCTTTTCCCAAAGGACCTGATTATTCCCTGAAATTCTCACAGCAAAAAATGACCCCAAAAAATTTATAAATAGGGAACTTCTCAGCCACAATTAAAAATTTTGGGGGAGAAATTCCATTTAAAAAGGGAAAAACCAAACATTTCCCTTTTCCAAAGGACCAAAATTTAATACTTTATCTCACAGCAACATGATCTAAAAACCCCAATTGCCCAAGGGAAAAAATTTCTAAAGAAAAAGGGTTAAATGGAATACGTGTTTTTCGTTTAAACCTTTGGTGGTTCCTTTTAAACAGTCTCCTCAAAAAAAAAAAAAACCAGCAAAATGAACTTTTGGGGGAAAAGAAAAAAAAATTGCAGAAAGGGAAAAGAAATTTTTAAAAAAAATTTTTTTTCAAGAGGACCATTTCTTTTTTTGAAGAGGAATGTGAAAGTAGCCCCCCGGAAAACTAATGGGTCCCCCGGGGGAAATTTGGGGGGCCACAACATCATCAGAGATCCATCCCCGGATTCATCTTGAGGGAAAGTCAAATAAACCACATTTTTTTTGGGGAAAGTGGGATGCGTTTGTCTGTAAGGGACCCCCTCCAGCTTTTGCTAAGGTCCGCTCAAAATATAAACGCTGGCTCCCGGGCAGTGAAAACCACCCTATGGCGGGGGCGAGCCAGTTTGGGGGCCAAATTGTAAATTTTGGGATACCCCAGAAGTCTATTGGGGTTTTTCCCGGGGAACACATCCCAAAAACACGGGGGTTGAGATGCAGATGTAAATGCCCCCAAATTGATCAAAAGGGGGTCTCGTGGTTGGTTTGGTGCCCTCCCATTGCATGCTTTGGGTGAGGGGGAAAATAAAGATTCCCAGAGGTCCCCCCATTAGGCTTCTGCCCCCTTTGCCTCTGCGCTGCTGGCCCCAAACGGCTACTTGGGCACCCCCTTTTGTCACTTCGCTGATGTTTTCCCCGTGAAAATTTTAAATTAAACGTGGAATCAGACGCAACAGGATGTTTTCCAGTTAAATCAATCAAAAGGGTTCCCTTTTCCGCATTTTACTCTCTTTTGGGTGGGGGAAGGAAAGTTTTTTTGATTTTTTTTTTGGGGTCCCGGGGGATCCAGGAGGGGGGGCCACCCCAAAAACTTTTTTTTTTCTTTTAAAAAGGCCTTAAGCGGGGATCATGTTGAAGGGAAAAGGAGTCCAAAAACACTCATTTTAAAGAGGGAGCCTGTTTTTCCCAACCTCTTGGGAAGGGCACGGGCAAAGGGGTCCCCCAAAACTTCCTCCCCGCCTAAAAAAAATTTTTCGCCCCAAACCCCCTTTTTTCCCAAAGGGCAGGAAATCGGAAACCCTTTTCCCGGTGTCAAAAATACCTCCTCCCCCCCTTTTTCCCCAACCCGACCAGCCTCAACACACCCTTATTTGCCTCAATAAATTGACCCCCTAAAGAGCTGTTTTCGCCGCCTTGAAACAAGTCCGGGAAACCCCGAACCACTGCCAAATCCGAAAAACCGATAAAATTGAAAACTTTTTGGGCTTTGGGGATTCGACGGAGGGGAAAGGCTGCCGGGGGCCCCCCGCATCTGTTTCCGTCCTCCCCCCTTTTTCGCTGGGGGGGACCTGAAGTTTCAAGTTGCCCCAAACGATTTTTCCAGAACTAAAAAATCACCAAAAACCCGGCCCATCTGACAAGGGCCCCATCGTCCCCTGGACCCTTTTTTGAGGTTTTCCCCAAAACTGGCAAGGAAATGGGCAGAGCTCTTTTCCACCTCCAAAAACATTTTTCTCGGGGGCTCAACACCCCGGGGGGCCCCAACCCGCGGGCTTTTTCATGCCATGTGGCACTTCGTACGGGCAAAATGGCTTTGGGGCGCTCCCCAAACCAATCCCCGGGGGCATAAAGGGGAAAGGGGGGGAAATTCCCCCCCCATTTTCCCACGAAACCCATAAACCCCCGGTTAAAACGGGGGGGCCCCTGAGCGGGACGTTTAAAAAAACCATTCCCAGCCAGGCGGGACGAACAGAGGGGAAAAACGGCGGAATTCCCAACTAAAGCCCCTCAAACCTTTCCTTCAAAAGGGGGTTCCCGGGCCACCCGGTAGCCCTTTTAAAGAAAATTTCCCCAAAAAGGGGACGAGGGTTCTTTTTGAACATGTTGCCCAATTGCAAGGGGTTTGGTTCCCTCCAGCCTACCATTTTTTTTTAAGGGCGGCCACAGTTTTCGCCCTTAAAACGCACACAACCTTGCCGGGCAAAAGGGTTTTCTTGTAAACCCACCGGGCCTCGGGTCCTGGGTTGCGGAGAGCCTTTCCAAGCCCCCTAACCTGTTTTTTTTAAACGGTCCCCAAGACAGATTAATTTAAACAGGGGCCCGGTTTATCTGGGGCCCGGGGATCCCAAACCAAGAAACCTTGGGGGAAAACCCCCTTGCACCATCCCTGGGGTTTTGAAGACCAAGCCGAGCCGAGAGCCCCCGTCCGCCCAGAGACATCCCACCCAGCTCACCCAGTGAGCTGTCACAGAAAATAAAAGGGCCTTGGCCGGGGCTTACTAGCCCATGTTTTGGGTTGGTGAAATGGATTTTCCCGGACACAGAGGGCAGAAACGCGCTTAAAAATTTTAAAATAACACGGGGCGGGCCCAAGGGCGGGGGACGGCTTTTTTTTGGCAAAGAAAACCCGGGCTGGGCATCGGGTTTTGGGGGGCAGGGCAAAGCCATGACGTGGGGGAACCCACCTGTGTCCACCAGAGGGAAAAGGAAATTTTTTCCCAAGGCCAAAACCCGGAAAATTGCCGAAAATTTCAGGTTTTTTGGTTTTTGGGGAATGGTTTGGGTTAAAGTTTTTTTCTTCTGTTTCCCAAACCGGGAAGCCCAGAAAGGGGTTTGGCTGCTAAAAACGGGCCCGGGTGAAGGGGCTTGCGGGCCCGTAAAAAATTTGGCGGAAGGAAAAAGGGGGTAGAATGGGTCTCTGGTGGTGCTGGTTACTCGGGGGGACGGGTGGGGGCTGAAGGGGGAAACCCGGGATCCCTGATAAAATGCCCTCTGAGAAAACAGGGGCACTGGGGAAACCCTTTGGGTGGGGGCTAAAAGGGGGAAAAGGAGGGGGAGACAAGGGTGTGACATTTGGTTGGAGGGCCCGGGGTCGGCCCGGGCCCTTTTTTTGGCCAATGTTGCCTCCATTTCAACCATCATTTTTGCATGTACTAAAAATGTTGGTGGGGGTTAAACACCTAAATTCCCCTCTATTTAACCCGTTTACGGCAAAGGGGGCATTTTACATCGCTGGGTAATCGAGGTTTTCTCAAAGAAGGCCCAGGCTTGAGAGGCCCTGGCCCTTTTTTAAAAACGGCGATAAGCAGGAGGGGGTTTTTTCCCGCCCCGTGCCTGGGGAATCATATCACGGTTTTTCCCCTGCGACCGCCCTCCTCCCTCCCTTTTTGAGGCGGGACCCGTTTTGACACTCCCCCAAACGCTTCCTCCCCCCAGGGGATGAAGCGCTCGCAAAAAAATTTCCCGGGCTGAAAAGACCCCCCTTTGGATCCCCCAAGGGCCCCGTCATCATCATCAAAACACAGGTGATTTCCGTCGCCCTGACTTTTCTCTTCCAGGAGCTGCAGGCTACAACAAGAAGGGACTGAAAGGGCCCTTCCCGACCGCCCGGGTTTTTTTTGGCCATTGACCCCTTCCTTCTCCTCCCCCTGAGGACACAGAAACTGGGCGACAAGAAAGAAAAATACCCCCTTTTTTGGCCCCTTGATTTTTTAACATGCCTTCTGCCCCCAACCCCGTTTTTTTGGGTAATAAAAAGGGGGTCTTCAAAAAATGGTTTAAATCCACAGGGGGTTTTGGTACCCCGAGTTGACTTTTGGGCTGTTTTCTTTTTGGGCGGGGTGCTGATGATGCTGAGCCCAACTTTTGTGGCCTTTTGCCGGGGAGACGGGGAGGAAAGGACGCTGAGGCCGGTTGCTTTAACCACTGAAACAGTTTGGGCGACGCTTTCGTTACGAGTTTCAAAGGGCCCAACCCAGCGATAAACAGGCCTGACGGCCCCTTCCAACTAAACCATCCCTGGCATGCGTGTTGTCCCCCCAGAAACTAAAAGGAGAAACCTTCTCTCGTACCCTCCCTTTCCATGTCCAAAACCCCCCTTTGGGCTCGCTTACCACCTAATTTTTTCCGCTCCATGTTCAGAAATTAAAAATTTTGGAATTAAATTTTGGAAATTCTATTAAAAAGGGCCCCCCAAATCACACCTTTTTAAAAATTTTTAAAAAAAACCCCAAAATTTGTTAAAAAGGATTCAAATTTAAATGCAAAGGGGTCTTAACAAAGCTTATGGCCCAAAAATGAAAAAAAAACCCTTCCCGAAAAGTATTCGGTAATTAAAAAGGGATTTTTTTGGCACCTATCAATTCACCTGTGGTAAAATACAAAATGCTGGTTTCAAATTTTAACTGCAAAATGGTCTATCAACAAACTGGCCCGGGCCAAAAATGAAAAAACCCTATCTTAAAAGTATTCGGATAAAAAAAAGGGATTTTTTGGCACCTATCAAATTTACCTGTGGTACTACAAAATTTTTCTGGATTTAAATTTAATTTCAAAGGGGGTTTTAAACAACAAACTGGCCCGGGCCAAAAATTAAAAAAAAACCCTAACCCGAATGTATTCGGAAAAATAAAAAGGGTTTTTTGTGCACCTTTCAATTCACCTGTAGTGCTAAAAAATTGCTGTATTCAAAATTTAAAATGCAAGGTTTTCCCCAAAGAACAAAGCTGTTTGCCAAAAATGAAAAAAAACCCCGTATCTGTAAAAGGTTAAACGGGTTTAAAAAAAGGGGATTTTTTGGCACCTAACAATTCACCTGTGGGAACTACACAAAACTGGGTTCAAATATAATGCAAGGTGGCTCTATCAACAAATCTGGACCCGGGCAAAATGAAAAAAAAACGTATCTTTAAAGTATTCGGGGAAAAAAAAAAGGTATTTTTTTTTTGGCACCTATCAAATTTACCTGTGGTGACAAAAAAAAATTGCTGTATTTAAAATTTTAAATGCAAAGTAGATCTATCCCAAAAAAGCGGCCCTGCGCCAAAGTGAAAAAACACGTATCTGAAATTTATTTGGTAATAAAAGGTATTTTTTGCAACCTTTTTTTCAATTCACCTTTGGGACTACAAAATTGCTGTATTCACATTTAAAAATGCAAGGGGCCTCAATGAACAAAAACGTAGTGCGCCAAAAGTGAAAAAAAACTATCTGTAATTATTCGGATAATAAAAAAGGGATTTTTTGGCACCTATCAAAACAACCCGTGGTGGGCAAAAAAATTGCCTTTTATTCCCCATTAAGTGCAAGGGGCCCCCAATGAACAAAACTGTAGTGCGCCAACTAAAAAAAACCCGTATCTGTAATGTATTCGGTAATAAAAGGGATTTTTTTGGGACCTATCCCAAATTTACCTGTTTGAAAACAAAATTCTGTATTCACTTTTTTAAATGCAAGGGGGGGATCATGAACAAACTGTAGGGGCCAAAATGAAAAAAAACTACGGTAATGTATTGATAATAAAAGGTAATTTTTTGGGACCCCTTTTAATTTACCGTTTTTGGGGCTACAAAATTGGGTTTTGTTCACATTTATGTCAAGGTTTCCTCAATGAACAAAGCTGAAATCGCCAAATTTTAAAAAAAAACCTTTTCTGTAAAGTATTTTGGATAATAAAAGGAAATTTTTTGGGACCTTTCAATTCACCTTTGGTGGGCAAAAAATTGCCCGTATTTACATTTAATGCAAGGTGCCCAATGAACAAAGCTGTAGTGCGCCAAAGTTAAAAAACCAGTTCTGAAAATTTTTTCGGGGTTAAAAAAAGGTTTTTTTTTGGGAAACCCTTTTAATTCACCTGTGGTAAATTACAAAAATTTGCTGTTTAAAAGGGTTCAAAAAAAAAAAATTTAATGTTTTTTTCCCCCAAGGGGGCCCCAAAAAAGAACAAAAGCTGTTAAAAGGGTGCGCCAAAGTTAAAAAAACGTATTGAAATGTAATTTGGATAATAAAAGGGATTTTTTGGCCCCCTAAACAATTTAAACCCTTTTGGGAACTACAAAAATTGCTGGATTCAAATTTAAAATCAAGGGGGCTCTATTTAAAAAAATCTGGACTGGGGAAAAGTGCAAAAAAAACTTTTCTGTAAAGGGATTCGGGAAAATAAAAAGGGATTTTTTTGGGGACCTATCAATTCACCTGTGGTGACCAAAAAAATTTTCGTATTCAAATTTAACTGCAAAGTAATTCAAAACAAAAGCTGGCCTGCGCCAAAGTTTAAAAAAAAAAAAACGTTTTTCTGAAATGTATTTGGATAATAAAAGGAATTTTTTTCACCTAAACACCTTCACCTTTTGGGGACTACAAAATTTCTGTATTCAAATTTAATTTTTAAATGTCTAAAAAAAAACAAAAATTTTGGTGCGCCAAAGTTAAAAAAAAACGTATCTGAAAAATATTCGGGTAATAAAAGGTATTTTTTTTGGCCAAAAAAATTTAATTCACTTTGGGGGACTACAAAAAAATTCTGTATTCACATTTAAGGCAAGGGTTTTTTCCCAAGAACAAAAACTGTAGGCCCAAATTTAAAAAAAAACTATTTTGTAATTATTCGGATAATAAAAGGTATTTTTTGGCACCCTTCAAAATTTACCTGTGGTAAATACAAAATTGCTGGTTCAAATTTAATTTCAAGGGGGCCCCAAAAACAAACCCGGAATGGGCCAAAAAATTAAAAAAACACGATCTTAATGTATTCGGATAATAAAAGGTATTTTTTTTGGGACCCTTTTAATTTACCTGGGGGTGCCCACAAAATTGGCCCGTTAAATTTAAATTAAAGGGAAAGGGGGCCCCTTTAAAAAAGCTTTTGCGCCCAAAAATGAAAAAAAAACGTAACTGGAAAAAGTATTTGGATAATAAAAGGGTTTTTTTGGGACCTTTCAAAATTTACCTTTGGTGACTACAAAATTCTGGTTTTTCACATTTAAGGGGCAAGGAGCCTCAATGAACAAAGCTGTAGGGCGCCAAAGAAAAAAACACGTATCGTAATGTAAATTTGGAAAAATAAAAGGAAATTTTTTTTTTACCCAACAATTACCGTGGTGACTCCAAAAATTGGGTTTATTCCCCAAAATTTTAATGCAAAGGGGTCATAAAAAAGCTGGTGCGCCAAGGAAAAAAAAACGTATCTTTTAAATTTTATTCGTATAATAAAAGGTATTTTTGTCACCTTTCAATTAACCTGTTGACTACAAAAAAATTTCTGTATTCCCCATTTAAAATTCAAGGGGCCTTAAAAAGAACAAAGCCCGGTTTGTGGGGGAAAAAAATAAAAAACGTTTTCGTAATGTAGGGGTAATAAAAGGGATTTTTTGGGGACCTTTCAATTTACCTGTGGGGGACCTTTCAAAATTTTTGCTTTAATTTTTTTATTTAAGTCAAGGGTTTCCTCAATTAACCCAAAACTGTTGGGGGGCAAAAAAATTAAAAAAACCCCTTAAACTTAATTTAATTTGGATAATAAAAAGGGATTTTTTGGGACCTTTCAATTCAAACCTGTGGTGACTAAAAAAAATTGCTGTATCACATTTTTAAAGGCAAAAAAAGGGGCCTTTTAATGAATCAAAGGGTTAGTGGGGCCAAAAATGAAAAAAAACGTAATCGAAAAGTATTCGGATAATAAAAAGGTTTTTTTTTTGGGACCTTTTTAATTCCCCCTGTGGGGATTTCCCAAAAATTGGGTGTATTCACATTTAAGTGCAAGGGGGGGCCTTTTAATGAAAAAAGTGAATGCGCCAAAAATGAAAAAAAAACGTAAAACCCTTTAAAGTATTCGATAATAAAAGGGTATTTTTTTTGGGACCTATAAAACCTGTGCTAAATACAAAAATTTGCTGGATTCAAAATTTTAATTGGGAAGGTGGCTTAAACAAACTTTAATGGCAAAAATTAAAAAGAAAATTTTCTGAAAAAAATACGGGTAATAAAAGGGGGAAATTTTTTTCACCTTTAAAAAAAACCTTTTTGTTACTAAAAAGTGTGTAAACCCAAATTTTTAAAAATTTAAAAAGGTTCCCCAAATTCCCGGCCCAAAATTAAAAAAAACTTGTTAATAATAAAGGTATTTTTCACCTTTTTTAATGTTTACAAAAAATTTTTGAACTTTAATCCAAGGGTAAAAAAACCTTTAAAAAAAAACCTTATCTGTTTTTCGGCGGGGCCCCCCCCCCCTTGGGGGACTTTTCAAAGCGTAAATTTCCTTTAAAATTCCCCTAAAAAACCTTTCCCAAAATAAAAAAGTTGTAAGGATTCCAAATAAAAGTTTTTTGACCCCTTTTTTCCCTTTTTGAAAAAATTGGAAAAAATTTTTCCAACATTTGTAAACGGGGCCCAAGTCCAAACCTGTATGGCGCTGAAAAAACACGATCTGAAAAATTTTTATTTAAAAAGAAGGGAAATTTGGATTTTTCCCGGGGCCAAAAACGCAAAAATACACATTTAGTCAATGGCCCTCGAAAAAACATCCTCAAAAAACCCTGTTTATTTGGTAAAATGATTTTTGGCACCCAAAAATGGCAGTAAAACGGCCAAAATTGCAACATATTAAAAAGTGGAAAGGGGCCCAAAATTAAAAAAATACCTATCTAAAAATTTCGATAAATAAAAGTGGGTTTTCAAACCTAAAAAGAACCTAGTTCTTTAAAAAAGAAGTGGGACCTAAAGAAAAACCTACAAATTTTCCGGAAAATTTTTGAAAAGAAATTTAAATATGGGCCCGAAGCCCAATTTTTTTTCAAAGACCAAAATATTAAAAGGTTTTCTTTTTTGTGCCCATTTCCCCCTGATTTAAAAGGTGATCTTTTTTAAAACCTCCCCCCAAAAAAATTTGAAAGATCTCCCCCCGGGAAAACACATAAAAGAGCTTCCGGAAGAAAATGGAAAAATTTCCCAGGTTAATTTGAAAAAAAAACCCCAATAATTGATCCTGGGCCTTAAAGAGAAGGGTTTTCTTTAAAAAAGGAAAAACCCCAACCCACCCCGTCCTGGAACCCCCAAATTACCACCCCCTTAAAGCCCTTTTTGCCCCGCCCAAATTTTTAAAGTGGAAAAATGGGCCGTTTTAGAAATACAGATTTTTCCCTTTATGCATGGTCTAAAAAGGCACAAAAAGGTGGAAATTTTTTTCCCCGGCGGACCCCGGGTTCCCCTTTGGGCCCTTTTTCCTTTTAAACCAAAGGTTTAAAGGATTTTCCCCCAAAATTATTTGATTAACGCAGAAGGCCCCGGAAAAACCCTGGGAAAATTAAGGTCCGGAAGGCCCAAAATTAGTGGGGAAAAGGGATTTTGGGGGGGCCGCAAACCCCAAAAATTTTGGGGAGGGGGGGGCAAAAAATAAACACTCATGGGGGGGGTTTTTAAAAACCCCTTTTAAAAAATCTCCCTTTGAAGGGGGGGGAACTTCCCATTTGCCAAATCCCAAGGTTATTGGGGGGTTTGGAGCTGCAGCCACAGGAAACCCGGGAAATGGGAGAAATAGACTATTGGGAAACAAATAAAAAAGAGATCTTCTCCTGGTGAGTTGCCCTAACCTGAAGAGTCAAAATTTCAATGCAATAGTGTATTGAGCCTTTAAGATCTTCTCCATTAAAGGAGTTTTGCCACAAACTCATCTCATACCTCCTGTATCCAGCTCTTAAGTTCTTTGTGCTCAGAAGGGGGTGTGTGTGATTTGTTTAAACCGCAGCAGGATAGCTCTCTAATCAAAGATTATGTAAAGACCTGTGGATAGCTACAAAGTAGCTCTGTGGTAAAGTTTTTGTCAACCCAAAAAATGGTCCTGGGTTCAAATCCTGCGGAAAACCCACCTTGGATTGTTTTTCTTTTTTAAAATGCACATCCCCTCATTGAGGTTTTTTTTTTAAATTTTTTTTTTATTTGCCTTTTGACTAATTAAAAAGAGTACAAGGGGGCAGGAGAAATTTAAAAGCACCTGGGTTTAAAAAATTCAGTAGTTGTAAAGAGATGATGTCGAGAATTTGGCCAGGACTAAAGAGCTCTCAGCCCGGTCGTAACCTCGGGAGAGAGCTGAAAAAACAAGGGACACTAAAGGGCAGCTAAACATAAATGGTAAAAAGAATTTTTAATAAGGGAATGGTGAAAATGTTTTTTATTTAATTTTGCAAGCTTCCCACATAAATTTACTTCAGGGAAAAAACCCCTTTAATAGAAAAATTATCAAGGTTTTTTCTAAAACCCATCACGGGTAAAAAAAAAATCTAAGATCAAGAGAATTGATAAATTTCCCTAACGGAGTAAAGAAGCCTAAATCGAAAGTGGACATTGGGTGGGGAGCTGAGCGTGTCCGGCATGGTCAAGCAAGAAAAAACATCTTCACCTAAAGAAAACCCCCCATGAAGCCTAGGGCGGGGATTCTGGGCAAAGAACAATTCTTCAGAAAGTGACTCTGGCTGCCGCAATACAAGCAGAGATTCTGGCATTGTCTGCGAGTGCATTCTCAGGCTTATCACGAGGAGTGGAGGCCTCTTGAAGACTGGTGTCAGTCGAGGAAGCCTATGCGGCAGGGAGAATTCTCATTGCTGGCAGAAATCCTGTTGTCTCTCAGAAAATGGATATAGATATAGATGAGGTCATCCAGAGAGACCCGGATGGGTAGTTAATATTTAATTCTTTCAGCAAGACCTTCCTAGAAGGCCCCCACAAGAGCCTTGTTGTTCTAAGATAGCTCAAACGACAACAAACGGAACTGTACAGCATATTGCCCGACTTTAGAGTTGCCTTGACATAGGCGGAGCAGCGATGACGCAGCACAGGAAGTGTGCCCAAGCTCTTTCAAGACATTGTGGAAAGCACCCAGGAAGAGTTGGAAATTGAGCATCAACAGACCCCCTCTCTTCCAGAGAGCTATGACCCAGGCAAGGGCCTTGCCAGACAGTAGACTCAGCCCGTTCTGTGGGGAATTGGTGCGCCATAATCTCCACATAGATTGTGCATAGATTTAGGCCACGGGGAGGTGGGTGGCTAAGTTCTGTATCACATCGTACAGTTGCTCCTTGCCACTTACATTGTGAGGTATTTGAGTTTATGCAGGGGTACCTTAGCATGATTCATAGCCAGTTGTACTGCCAGGACTGGAGGATAGTGGATCCTCTGGGTCATCGTGAGAAGATGGTATGAGCCCCGTCAGATAGAAAAGTCTAAGGCTTCCACCAGTTCCTCACCAGCACCCTCCGCTAGGCCAGCTGCGCTTTGCTGCGTTGGGCTTCCATATCGCTACCCCTGACATGACCAGTCACGGTGATGCTCAAGGTGCAGCGAGGTACAAAGGGGTTAGGCAGAGGCGTACTCAGGTCCAAGCAGTAAGGTCAGGGTAGACAGCAGGCGAACAAGGTCAAAGTCCAGACAAGGAGTCAGAACATAGAATAACAATAACTAGGAATTCTAATTTCATACTAAATCACACTAACAACTGGCAAGGGACTGAGGGGGAAGTGAGGTAATAAAGGATCAGTGCCTGGTGATTATCCTAACAGTGCTGGCCCTTTAAATATCAGAGAGTCAGCGTACATGCCCTAGACAGCAGGTATGCGCGTGTCGGCCAGCAGCTGGAAGAGGGAGCGCAGCAGGAACAGGAAGAGGTAAGTAGTGATTGCCCCAGGGAAGGCAGAGACAAGCATGACTGTGGTCCAGACCACGGACTGTGGCGTGCTTCGTGACACAAAGCAACCGTAAAGAACGAATGAGAAGGGTGGGACGGAAGCAGCGACAGGAAAAGAGTTCCGTGGGACTTGTAGGGGCAACAGATGAATCGTATCCCATAATAAATTTGTCAAGTTATATTCTGTTGACCAGCTTGCAGTCCTTTCTTAGGGTTAGGCTGCTCCACTACCAATTCATTCAAAATTTATGATACAATCCTAGATGTTAATTGATTTGCAAGAGCCGTCACACTTAGAAATCATTATTATTTTTTTTTTTTTTAAACATATGGATGATACATCTGGTGGAAATAGCATTGCCTCTAGTCCGATAAACATGTCCAGTACTACTAAGGCATGTAACACTCCTAATTTCTCTTTTAAAGAGCTTTGTAGTATGGCCACTTTGTGGTCTTTGGCTTCTAAAGGTCATGTCATATCTAAGGATCAGGATGATTTTTATAAAGGCAATCAAGGCTTTTATCCTTTTCAGTCATGCCTATAAATTTGAATGCCTTTCAAGAGTGAGTAGAATCAGATTTGCTTAACATTTTATCATATTACACAAAAATCTAGTTGAAAGAATGATCTAACTAAAGGAGAGAGGAAAGCCTTATGTGAATTGCAAGCAAATACAGATCTCCTAGTTTGCAGTGCAGATAGGGTGTTTAATAGTCATATTGAATGCTGGTTTATATAGGAAGGAAAACCTTTCTATATTGAAAGATATCAAAACAAATCAATCTTTGAGGAGAGGACCTACTGTTGAATTTAAGGTTTCTTGAGGAATATTCTGAATCCGGGAGTTCATTTAGCAGACAAAATGCGGGTAGAGAACCTTTTTATTTCAGTCTCCTGTTCCCTACCTAAGGTGCATAACCCCTTTCGATGGGTGAATGGATTAAACACCAGCTACAGCCAGGTTATTTTAGAGATAACAAACATCTAATTAGTGTAGAAAAGAACAACTTACATGGATGACAGGCTGAAGCTGGCTTTGATGCAATGTTACAAGTTTGTACTAAAGTTTACCTCATGATTTAGCCTTGGCAGCTTTGAAATATTTTTTGGACCAATACAGTATTTTTCTGATGAAATTACATTTTTCATGGTTGAGTATACAGGATGTGGATCCACTGGAACACCGCAAGTGGTGCTATAAGCCCCGTCAGGGAGTGGCGTCTAAGGAGTCTCCCAGTTCATCACCAGAGCCTATCACAAGGCTAGTTGGACTTGTGCGGTGGGAGACTTCCAGGTCGCTACCCTTGACTTGACTTGCATGCGGTGGCCCCCAGGGTGAAGCAGCAAACCGAATTCTTAGGCAAGAGTGTAGTCAGGGACAGGCAGAGAGGTCTGGGCAGGCAGCAGGCAACATAGTCAATAGCAACAGGCAGAAAATGAACAGCAACTCTCACTAATAAGCACCAATGGACTGGCAAGGCCTGCAGCAAGAGGAAATAAGATATAGGGTCAGAACCTGATAATTATCCAATTACCAGTGCAGTGGCCCTTTAAATTTCACAGAGCGGCACGCACAGACCCTAAGGAGGGGTTTGTGCATGTCAACACAAAGCAGAGGATTGCAGCAGAGTAGGAGCCAGGAGAGTTGAGTAACCATGGTTGAGGGCATGGGAAGAAGTGGACTCGAGACATTGAGGCAGTTGGATATCTTTTGACAAACAAATATTTCATGTTCAAGGGAGCTTTTTTTTCTCCAAGTATGTGATGCCTGAATTGGTGCCTGCTTCTCCCCCCTCACTGGCCAATAATTTTATGGCAGTGTGGGAGGAAAAGTTTCTTTTTCACCAGATTAATCCGTTTTCCACACACATCAATTGGTATGGTCGTTATATAAACTACCTACTCTTGGTATGGGGAGGGAGTGATTCTCAGGTCATGATTTGTCTTGATAACATCAATGATAACTCTATGAATCTAAAATTCACACATGAGCATTAAAGGGATAGCATTAATTATCTGGATGTTACCTTAGTAGGTACAGTAGATAATAAGGTTTTGTTAGAACCATATAGAAAACTCACAGCAAGGAACTCCACATTATCAGATTATTAGCGAGCTCATGCCACCCGAAACGTGGTGAGCAATATTTCTTATGGAGAACTTATATGTATGAGACGTAAATGTGCTGAAGATCTTAAATATGCTTAATTTGAGTTTGAAGCTTGTGATAGATTGAAATCTAGAGGCTGTTCCAATGAGGTTTTACGCAGTGCAAGGAATAAAATACAGCAGATGGATAGAAAATATTGATTGATTGATAGAAGGTGGAATAATCCACCCACCACTAATGATTTAACATATTCAACCACGTATAGCCCTCAATTTTCACAAATCACGGCTATTATTAGAAAGCATCTACCATTACTGTATGTTTCAAATAAATAGCAACAATTATTACAAGCTAGCCTACAATTTGTATCATGGCGTGCCCCTACATTAGGATCGCTTATCTTCCCTAGCATGTTTGATAGCACTCCCAAAAATAATATAACTTGGCTTGACATGAAAGGTTTTAATAAGTGCTGCCATAACAAATGTACGGCATGTCATTTTGTGAATAGTTCAGATCGTTTTACATCTTTCGCTAACAAAAAATCTTTTTTGATCAATTCCTACATTAACTGAAATAATAAATATGTGGTTTATTTAATCAGTTGTAATTTGTGCAGCATCCAATATGTTGGATGCAGTACCGGTCGAAATTCTTAAAATAAGAATCAGAAGCCATCCTATGTCCGATGCTGTAAAATCCTCTATGATTTTTCACCATTTTCTGGAAGCACACACAGGAGATACCAGCACTTTTTCCTCTATGGATATTATGAAAGTTATGAAACTCAAAAGAGGTGGTGACCTACATAAGAATTTATTAAGCAGGGAGGCACAATGGCTATTTTGTTTAGACAGTAGGGGTGACATGTATGAAGATCGGCGCGTCGGAGTGCCCGTTTTCGAACACTCGAATGTGAAAGCTGCGGCTCATGTATGTCGGCGCCCGAGGTGCGCTCATACATGCGGTGTAAAGTCCCCTGCGCCTCGCCAGTGTGTAGAGGCGCATTGTGGGACTTAGGCGCAGAAGGACTGCGCCTCACCTGTATCTCAGTGGATTGGAAGATTCACCGCCCGAGGAGGGGCGCTCATACATGCAGTGAAAAGTTCCCTGCGCCTCGCTAATGTGTGAGGCGCAATGCGGGACTTAGGCGCAGAAGGACTGCGCCTAACATGTATTCTGATTCGAGACAGTCTGGAAAACAATGAGAAATCATTAAACATGTTAGTGAATAGCATAACGAGTTGTCTTTCAAATGAATGAATGAATAAATAGAAAAATCAAAGCTGTCTAAAAGCGATTAAATGTATTGAAAAAGTTGATCATTTAAAATCAAAGTGAAAATATATAAGATCGCTAAAGAAATAAATATCAGCTCTCAGCTCCGTGAGGCATGGAGTATGAATCAAAAAAATCGTTTTTATTAGGTGTAAAACATTATCTGAAAAAGAGCTCAAACCTTCTAAAAAATACCTAAATAAAATCACTAACAAAAATCAATAACGGCGCAACATCAGGAATTGGGATATTGAAAATTGCGGGAAATACAGTAATTCAAATTCTGTAAGTGCTTCTTCATTGGTCGGCATAAACCAGCCAATCAGAATAGGAGCGACAGTGACCCTTATAACCTATGGAGTAGTATTGACCAATCAAATGAAAAGGCAGGACAGTTCAAGATACAGTAAAAAAGGCAGAAAAGAGCTGATTAGTTGAGCTAGCGGGGGCTTGGCTATCCAGGCCAATCAGAGTGCGAGCTACTTTGTTCCATTGTAGTCTATGGAGAGATCGGGGCAATGAAATCTTGGCTCTCAGCTCCGTGAGACATGGAGTATGATTAAAAAAATTGTTTTAATTAGGTGTAAAATATTATCTGAAAAAGAGCTAAAACCTTCTAAAAACATACATCAATCAAATCACTAACAACGCGTTTGGCGCTGAGACCGGCGCTACATCAGGAATCGGGCTATTGGAAATTGCCAGGAAATATAGTAATTCAAATTCTGTAAGCTCTTCTCATTGGTCAGCATAAACCAACCAATCAGAATAGGAGCGACAGTGAACCATTATAACTAGAAATGGGCGAATTGATTCTAACGAAGTGGAATTCGTTTAGAATTTCAGGAAAACTTCGTTTCTGAACGAAGTCGAAGTTTGGGGTACTTTGGGTGAACGAAGTGTGCTTTTGATTGATAAAATGGCTGTGAGCACATGGCGTTACATGGGGCAAAGCACTCTGGGAGGAAGAAAGGGGATAGTGCATGACATGTGCAGAGATGAAGCCAATCAGAGACCGCGGGATTCTGTGACTCACTGCACTTATAAGTCCGGGCGCGACGCTGGGAGCTCACACTCCTCTCACTGTACTGACAGGGAAGGTGCTGCCGTGGCTGATTGGATAGCTCTTTTCTGAAGAACTGATTTTTATACAGCGATTTTTGTGGGGTGTCTCAGCTTGTCTCAGAGACTGCTTCTCTTAATGTTCTATTTTTGATTTTTTTGGGGTATTGGATCTGAATTCCAGTGTGCCTCCAATGTTGCTGCATATACATTTTAATGCTAGCTGCTCACAGCACATTGAATATCCAAGGGGGATCTAAGCCAGTTCCTGTTGTATTCATTTAAAGAAACTCCAAGAAACCGTCTTTTTCACCGCCTAAAATTACAATTTTCCTGTACCCTAATTCACAAGCGAAGGTTAATTACAATTTTTTCTCTTGTTGTGTAGCGTAGAAAACATGCAATTGTAACACGCTACAAAGCTAGTAGTTTGTGGCTGCTCAATTCTTTTGCGCAATTTACATCCAGGGGTTAATTAAGCGTTGTTCTGCTGTGGTGACTCCAAGAGACCGTCTTTTTCACCGCCTAAAATTACAATTTTCCTGTACCATAATTCACAAGCGAAGGTTAATTACAATTTTTTCTCTTGTTGTGTAGCGTAGAAAACATGCAATTGTAGCACGCTACAAAGCTAGTAGTTTGTGGCTGCTCAATTCTTTTGCAAAATTTACATCCAGGGGTTAATTAAGCGTTGTTTTTCTGCTGTGGTGACAAAAATAAACCGTCTTTTTTCACCGCCAGAAATTACAATTTTTCCTGTAGCATAATTCACAAGCGAAGGATAATTACAATTTTTTCTCTGGTTGTGCAGCGTAGAAAACACGCAATTGTAACACGCTACAAAGCTAGTAGTTTGTGGCTGCTCAATTTTTTTGCACAATTTACATCCAGGGGTTAATTAAGCGTTGTTTTTATGCTGTGGTGACAAAAATAAATCGTCTTTTTCACCGCCAAAAATTTCAATTTTCCTGTACCATAATTCACAAGCAAAGGTTAATTACAATTTTTTCTCTTGTTGTGTAGTGTAGAAAACACACAATTGTAACACGGTACAAAGCTAGCAGTTTGTGGCTGCTCAATTCTTTTGCGAAATTTACATCCAGGGGTTAAATAAGCGTTGTTTTTCTGCTGTGGTGACAAAAATAAACCGTCTTTTTCACCGCCAAAAATTACAATTTTCCTGTAGCATAATTCCCAAGCAAAGGTTAATTACAATTTTTTCTCTTGTTGTGTAGCGTAGAAAACACGCAATTGTAACAAGCTACAAAGCGAGTAGTTTGTGGCTGCTCAATTCTTTTGCGCACTTTACATCCAGGGATTAATTAAGCATTGTTTTTCTGCTGTGGTGACTCCAAGAAACCGTCTTTTTCACCGCCAAAAATTAAAATTTTCCTGTAGCCTAATTCACAGGCGAAGGTTAATTACAATTTTTTCTCTTGTTGTGTAGCGTAGAAAACACGCAATTGTAACACGCTACAAAGCTAGTAGTTTGTGGCTGCTCAATTCTTTTACGCAATTTACATCCAGGACTTAATAAAGCGTTGTTCTGCAGTTGTACTCAGTAAAAGAAGCTTTGTTTTTCATCGTCACAGAAGAAATTCTGTAGCATAATTCATAGCCGAGGGTTAATTAAGCCTGTTTGTGCTTTTATATTCATAAAAAACCCAGATTTTTTTAAACGCACATACTAGAATTTTTTGCCATTTTGTGGACGAAAATTTTATCCAAGGGTTTTCCCAACTTGTTACTGGCATTTGGAGCAAAAACAGGGGTGTATTTATATATACAATATCTTCATCAAACGGTCTGGATTTTAGAACCCACATATGTCAGATAGAGAGGGGGGCGGTCCTTCATGCGGGGCAGAGGCAAAACATTCCAGACAAAATGTCTTGTGCCACTGTCTGACCTCCTCTGCTCTGTGGTGCTGCCTTTTCCCTACAATATGTAATTGTCCACGTCTGACCTCCCGCTGCTGGGGCTGTGGTACTACACACTGTTCTTTGGGGCACCTGCCCTCATGGTTCCCCTTGCCGCCTCACCCCCCACTCCGTCATTTTTTTCCACTCTGGGGCCCTACTCCATTTTTGAACCCCTCCAAAATTCCCATTGTGCCACTGTTGCCCATCCCTTGCTGGGTGTGCCGGGGACCTACACCTGTGTCATTGTGCCACTCTCTGCCCTATGAGTTGCTCCTGCCGCCGTCCCCTCCATCTCTTCTTTGCCACCTGGGGCCCTTCCCGTTTTTGAAATCCAGATGTCTTTTGGCCCATTTTGCCCTAATGTTGCTTGGTGCTGCCATGCCCTAACACTGGTCATGTCCCACTTGGCCTTTTTCCTGTTTTTGCCACTAAATGTATTGTGCCCTGTCCCTATGGTGTGTCCCTGCTCCGTCCCGCTCCCTGCCCTCCAACGTGTATTGTCCACTCTGTGGTACCCCTGTTTTTGCCACCCCAAAAGTCTTGGGGCCACTGTCTGCCCTATGTTGGCGTGGCTGCCCCGTGAAAACACTTTCATTGTGCCATTTTGCCCCACATGTTGGCTGTGGCGGCTGCCGTGATCTACACACTGGTATTGTGCTTTGTCCCACTGTCTGACCTCATGCGTGTGTGGTGATCCCGTGACTACACCCCCTTGTCTTGTCCCTCTGGGGCCTACCCCTGTTTTTGCCACCTCCAAAATTCACTGTGCCAGGCTGACCTCATGCTGCTGCTGTGGCTGCTCCCGGATCTACACACTGTGTCATTGGCCACTGTCTTCATGTGTGCGGGCGTCCCGTACCCTACACATTTGGTCATTGTCCACTTGTGGCTACCCCTGTTTTTCCCAAATCCAAATGTTATTGTCCACGTGACCCTTGTGCTTGGCTGCCCCGTGCCCTAACAATTCACTGTCATGTCTACCTCATGCGCTGTGTGGCTGCCCCCGTGACCTCCACCTGGCTTGTCCCACTCGTGGCCTACCCGTTTTGCCACCTCCAAATGCATGTTTCACTGTCGTCTCAGCTTTGCTGGGGTGTCCGTGCCCCTAAAAACTGTGCATTGTCCCACCTGGGGCCTCCCCCTGATTTGCCACCTCCAGAATTCATTGTGCCACCCCCCTGACCTATGCTGGCGTGGCTGTCCGGCCCTCCAACGTGTTATTGTGCCACTGTTACCCATGTGCTTTTTGGCTGCTCCCCTGCCCTACACACTGTTTCTTGTCCATTTGATAGCTGCTGCTGTGTTTGTGCCGTGACCTACACACCTTATTGGCAGTCGACCTCATGTGGCTGTGGCTGCTCCCTGATCCCCTGTTCATGTCCCCTTGGGGCCCTATCCTGTTTTTGCCCACCCCAAATTATTGTGCCATTTTTGACCCCTGCTGTTTCTGGGGCTGCTGCCGTAACTACACCTGTGTCATTGTGCCACTCTGGGGCCCTACCCCTTTTTTTGCTACCTCCAGAATATCATTGGCCATGTCTGACCCAGCTGCGAGTGCGCTGTCCCCTACATTTGTCATGATTTGCCACCTGACCCCAGCTTTTTTTTTTCCACGTGCCGCATGATTTTATCAGGCTAAATTTCCCCCTTCAGTTTTTTTTTTCATTTTGCCCCCCCTTTAAATGCCCGGGAAAATTTTTTTGTGAAGGATTCAAGAGCGGGGCAGTATCTGGTGTAACTAAAAACAAATTGTATGAAGACCAAACCCAATTCCCCCTGCTATTTAAGCTGGCACAACGTTTTTACAGACCCGACTTTGCAGCCTGGGAAAAAGCTGTTTTTTTTAAAATATTTGCCCGAAGAATTGGAACGAAGTTATTTTTTTTTCCCAGAAATTGGCGAAGTGAACAAACCCAATTTCGGGAAATTCGCCCATGTTTTAATTAGAAAAAGTGGAGAATATTGAAATCACATGAAAAGGCGGGGACATTAAAATACAGTAAAAAAGGGAAAAAAAAAGCTGATTGGTTGAGACCAGGCGCAGTATGAATCCACCAATCTATGGTTGCGTCTTTTTTGAGTGTAGCAAAAGGGGCGATCTAGTACGTGTTTGGGGTTGGGGGAAAAGGGGGGCTCATCCTGCTTACCCAATCAGCGGGGTGAGCTACTTATCTCAAAAGTTCAGGGGGAAAAAAGAAATGCAGGGGGTTGTGTGTGATTGGCTGGGTTTTAAAAGAGGCGGATTATTTGGGCCAATGGAGAGGGCGACGTCTTATGGTTTTCAAATGCAATCTTTAGTAGAGCGATTACTTTGATAAGTCATGGGGTCGTTGTCGATATCGGAAAAATAAAGACGATTTCCGATAGTCGTAATATTTTTAAATCGCCGTGACCATTAATTCTAGGGGAGAGGAACAATACTTATTTTACACCCAAACAGGGCTGAAAAGCTGAATTAAAATCACAACGTCAAATGGATATTGCTAAATCTTAGGCAACACACTTAGGGTTTTAAAAAGCCAAAAAAAAAAGTCACAGACCATTCCTATCCCCGTCTTGTACCACAGCATGACCCTTAAACCTCAACCCACAATTAAAAAGTGCCGAAAAAAGTATGTTTGAAAACCCTCATTTTACTTGAATGGACATTGAATATCCCTGTCCTGGAACGCAGCATGAGCCCCAAACTGCTGACCCCTGATAAAAAAATGCCGGAAAAAGGGTCTTTAACCACCATTTTAGTGAATGGACATTGGCATACTGTCCGGGGCCCAGCTGAGCCCCAAACTTGCATACCACAATTAAAAAAGTGCCCGGAAAAAGGGGTCTTTTAACCCCATTTTAGTTGAAACGGATATTAACTATGTCTGTCCTTACCCAGTATAGCCCCCCAAAACCCGCATGACCCAAATAAAAAAGTGCTGGAAAAAAAGGGGTCTTTTTAACCACCATTTTTTTGAACTGGATATTAATATATCTGTCCCTTTGCGCAGTAGACCATTAAACCGTCTGACCACAATTAAAAGTCGGGGAAAGGATCTTTGAACCCATTTTTGTTTAACGGCATTGACTTTTCCTGTCCGGCCACAGCATGGCCCCAAAACCGCATACCCACAGATTTTTAAAAGTGCCGGAATAAGAGTCTTTGAAACCACCAAATTTAGTTTAACGGCATTGACTATACCCGTCCTGAGCCACAGCATGGCCCCAAACCGCATGACCCCCAGATTAAAAAAGGCCGGAAAAGGAGCCCTTTGAACCACCATTTTAGTTTAACTGGACATTAACTTTACTGTCCGGGGCCCAGTAGCCCCCAAACCTGCTGACCCACAGTTTTAAAAGTGCCGGAAAAAGGAGTCTTTGAACCACCATTTTTATTTTGAACGGGACATTACTATACTGTCTGACCGCAGTATGACCATTAAAACCTGTCCTGACCCACAGTTTAAAAAAAGTACCGGAAAAAGAGTCTTTTAACCACCATTTAGTTGAACTGGACATTGCCCTATACCTGTCCTGTGTGACCTACATAAGTTTAAGTCTTCCTGTACCCCCCTTTGTACAATTCAGAGGAATATTTTATCAGCTATTTTGTACATGCAAGTTTTTTAGTATTTTAATTCTAGAAAACACATTTTTAAAATAGGATGGAATCCACCACGTCTTTGTTCCTCTTTTTTTTATTGTATTAAATGGGTTTGTCTCACTACAGAATTGCTAGCTATTTTAAAGATCTTGCAAAAACAAGTTTATTTTGCAGTATGTGTCCATTTAAAAATGTCCTAATTTTTCCTGTTTTTGTCAGCATATCCCCCCTTTACCACTTTTTCAATTTTAAAAAACAAAAAGTCTGTTAGAAACCACCCTTTTTTACAAAAGGACCTGTAGACTAGTTTTCATTTTTTACAGCAAAATGCCCCCAAAAAAATTTAAAAAAAATAACCTTGAGGAAAATTTTTAAATGTGACGAAAAAAAGTCGTTTAAAACCCCATTTTTTTTGAAAAGGGACCTGTATTATAAACCCGCATTTCACAACAAAAAACCCCCAAAAAAATTAAAAAAATGACCCCTGAAACCACCCTTTTTACAAATTTTTGAAGAACAAATGTCTGTTAGAAAAAACCATTTTTTTAGAATTTGGACCCGTAGGGAAAAGTGCATTTTAACAGCAAAAATTTCCCCCCAAAAAAACAAAACTGACCCTTGGGGCCACTTTTGGAAAAAATTTGTTTGAAACAAAATTTTTTTTTGTTAGAAAAAAAACATTTTTTAAAAAATTTGGCCTGAAAAAGGGGGGAAAAAACCCCGAAATTTTTTCCCAAAAGGCTGCCAAAGACCCAAAAAATTAAAAAAATGACTTTCGGCCAAATGTTTAAAAAAAAGTGAGGGGAAATGCAAATTAAAAGCCACAATTTTGTTTCCAAAGGCCCTGATTTTTAAACTGTAACTCACAGCACCCTGACCCCCCCAAACCCTTGCCAATGCGAAAAATTCTAGAATGAAGTTAGTAAAAAGGAAAAAGGTTTTGTCAGAAATTTTTGGTCTTTTACGTCCCCCCCACAGCAAAAAAAAGAAAAAGAAATTTTGGGAAATGAATTAAAAATTTTCAGTAAAAAAGGGGCATTTTAAAAAAAAAGATTTCTAGAGGCAATTTTTTTTTGAAGAGGAATGTGAATTTGAAAGGCCCAAATAATCGGGGAAATCGGCAATTGGGGCCCCAACATCATCAGGATCCTGCCTTTAATTTACTTGGTGAAAGTCAAACGATCCACATTTTTCTTGTTTAAAGCCATTGCAATTTTTCTTTAAGACCCCCTCCACTGTGGAAGGTCGCTCAGACTGAAAACCCGGCTGCTGGGGAGGGGCAACACCCTATGGGGGTGGGGGACGAGCTCGGGCCAAATTTATCCATTTTGGATACCCAGAAGTGGGTTGGGTCCGGAACTCATCAAAACATCGGTTTTTTAGACGGGGAAAAGTGTTCACCTTTTATCTTTAACTGGTTCTCGTGTGTTTTTTATGTGTGCCCTGCATTACTTTCGTTGGGTGAGGTGGGAAAAAAAAGATTGGAGAGGGCCACCGTTAAAGGGTTTTTGCCACCCGCCTGCTGGGTGCCGCCAAAGGCTACTTGGCACTTTTACTGCTGTCACGTCGCTGACGTTTTTTCCACCGGTGGGGGAAATTTTAAAATGTGAAGCGACGAAACAGGGTGTCTCCCCGTTGATCCAAACGCAAAGGGCTCCATTTCCTGCAATTTTTTCTCTTATTTGGGGGGGGTGGAAGGGAAAGTGCTGAGTTTTGGGTTTTTGTAAAGGGGGTCCAGGAGGGGGGCCCCCCCAGTAACTGTTTGTTCAATTTTTTATGGCCTTTTAATTGGGGAAAAGGGTCATTTGGAGGAAATGGGGCATTCCCCAAGGGTTTTTTGGGCCCCTAAAATGCCACCAAGGACCCTTTAGGGGAAAAAACCCTGCACCAACCCTGCGGTTTTGAAGAGCGTTTCGCCCAGCCGAGAGCCACCGTCACCCCCAGAGACATCCACCCCCGCTCACCCGGGGAGCTGTCACAAAAAATATAGCCCTTGGTCGGCTTTCTAGTCCATGGGGTCCGGTTTGGGCAGAAAAAAGGGGGGGGGCTTTTCCGGGAAAAAGATGAGACGCTCTTAAAATTTTTTGATGACACGTGGGCCGCCCCGGGGGAGGGAAAAGCTTTTTTGGAAAAAAAAAATGCCCGCTCCATTGGTATTGGTTTGGGAGGAAGGCCATGAAGTGGGGAACCCATCTGGTCCACCCCGACGGGAAAAGGGAAAAAAATTTTTTTTCCCAAAAGGGGGAAATGGGCCCGGGGGAAAGCCCACATTCAGGGTTTTTGGATTTGTGATTTGGGTTTTGGGGGGAAAGTGTTTCTTCTGCTTTCCCCAAAATTTGGGAAAAAAGAAGGCTGGTTTCTAGACAGCCCGCTGAAAGGTCGTGCAGGTTCGTCAAACTGGTGGAAGGAGAGGTTAGGATTGTCTCTGGTGGTGCGTTGTAACTCAGGCCAATGGTGGAGGCAGAAGCGGAGGCTGATCCCTGACATGACTCTGAGAGAACATGGCAGCTGAGGAACGCTTGGTGTGGCGGAGGAGGATGAGGCAGAGACAGAGGGTGTGACAGTAGGTTTGGAATCCCGGTAATCGATGTGTGCCTAATTTTGGCCAATAGTTTCCCTCCATTTCAACTCTGCATTCTCTGCAAGTGAGCATAACATGTTGTGGTGGTGGTTTAAACACCTAATATTCTTGCCTCTACTGATGCGTTTATGGCAGGTCGTGCATATGACAGTCACTGGTTGAATCAGAGGCTTGCTCAAAGAAGGCACCAGGCTTGAGAGAAGGTCTGGACCCTTTTGACGGCGATAAGCGAGGACTGGTTTCCACTGACCGGTGGCTGTGGAATCCTATCACGTACTTCTGCGACCGCTCTCTCCCTTTTTGAGGCGGGACCCGATATTTACACTGAACCCCATCGTCTTCCTCTCTGTCCCAGTTATGAGAGCGCTCGCAATGCAAATTCTTGCGAACAAGACCACGATGGACTCCGCATGTCATCATCATCAACACAGGTGAGCTTCGTTCGTCCTGACATTCTGCATCCAGGAGCTGCGGTGCTACAAGCAGAGGCACTGCAAGGCGTTGCCGGACCTAGCCGGTTAATTTTGCCGATTGACGCTTCTTCCTTATCCTCCTCTGATGTGATCAGTAACTGGTGTCAGAGTAGATAAAATCATCCTTTTCGGCGCTCTTGGTCTTTGGAAATGCCTTCCTGACCCAACCGCATTTTGTGGTCATAAAGAGGTCTTCCAGAACAATGGATTATACACATTGGGGGGTACACAAGTTGACATCTGGCTGCCTTCGCTTCATGTTTGGACGGGCTGCTGATGATGTTGATGACGACATATGTGCGTGGACTGGGAGACGAGGAGGTAAGACGTGCTGGAATGCAGGTTGCATTAACACTGAAGAAACAACAGATGGCGACGCTGTACGGTACTTTGAGAGTTCACAGTGGCCCTGATCCCAGCGATGACAGCCTGACGGTCCTGCAACAGTTACTATCCTCTGGCAAGCGTGTTTGTTTTTCCCACCCCGCCATCACTGAAGGAGCAACCTTCTCTCCGTACCTCTACCCTCCATGTCCTACCCCCTCTTTGCCTCGCTTTACCACCTGCATTTCGCTCCATGTTCAGAAAGATATAATTTTTAGAAAGGTAGGAAAGAGTTTTTGACAGTCCTCGTTATATGAAAGACGCAAAATCACAGCGTATTCTAAAATCCCTCTAATTTCCTACAGCCAACTAGTATTAGAAACTGAAATGTTATCCTTGCGAATAACCTGTGGAAAATGCGGTCTTTTGGAAGACCGTAGAGAACAAAAATCAAGAGTGTTCTGTCTTCCTTCAGTCTCAGGGATTTACAACTGCTCAAGGAAGGACTAGGAATTGATAGATTTCACAAAATTATACATACAAGTGCGCTAACTGCGGCAAAACTGAGAATTCACCGAGTGCAATAAAACATTCAGAAGTTATTACGGATGAGAAATTGCGTTTTTTGCAGCAAGAACAAGATGAAGAACACCCAGTTTACTAGAGAATTTTTCTAAACAGACATGTCATAACAGGGTGCTATTTGAAAAAAAACTAGGCCGCTCTACGTGCAATACAGCTATTAAAAAATTATACGGATAACAAAACGTTGTTTTTTCTGCACCTATAGAATACACTTGCAGTGACTACAAAATTTGCTGTGTTAAATTTAAATGCAAGTGCTCTTATGAATCAAAACTGGGCCGTCACCAAAGTGAAAAAAACACCTATTTGAAAATGTATACGGATAATAAAGCCGTTTTTTGCACCTATAAAGTTACAACCTGCAGTGACTACAAATTGCTTGTATTCAATTAAAAATGCAAGGTGGCTCTATGAACAAACAGGCCGCACCAAAGTGAAAAAAACACCTATTTGAAATGTATAACGGAAAAATAAAGGGCGTTTTTGCACTGCTATAAATATTCCTTCGGTGACTACAAAATTGCTGTATTAAATGTATATGCAAGTTGGCTCTATGAACAAAAACTGGCCCGGCACCAAAGTGAAAAAAACACCTATTTTGAAATGTAACGTATAATAAAAGGCTTTTTTTTTGCACTATAAATATAGCCTGCGGTGACACAAAATTGCTGATAAAATTTAAATGCAAGTTGGCTCTATGAACAAAACAGGGCCGCACCAAAAGTGAAAAAAACACCTATTTGAAATGTTATAACCGGATAATCAAAGGTGGTTTCATTGCACCCTATAAAAAAAAAATACACCTGCGGTGACTAACAAAAAATTGCTGTATAACTTTAAATGCAAGGTGGCTCTATAGAACAAAACTGGGCCGCAACAAAGTGAAAAACACCTATTTGATATGAATACGGATTATAAAAGGCGTATTTTGCACCTATAAATACCACCCGCGTGACTACAAAATTGGCGTATTAAATTTAAATTGCAAGGGTTGGCTCTATGAACAAAACTGGGCCGCATCTAAGTGAAAAAAAACCCCACCTATTAGAAATGTATACGATAATATAGCTTTTTTTGGCACCTGATAAATTACTCCTGCTGTGACTTCAAAATTGCTGTATAAAATTTTAAATGCAAGTGGCTCTAAGAACAAAAACTGGGCCGCACCAAAGTGAAAAAAACACCTATATTGAAAATATATAAAGCGATTAATAAAAGGAGATTTTTATCACCTATAATATACATCTGGCGTGACCTCTACAAAATTGCTCGTAATTAAATTTAAATGCAAGTGGCTCTATGAACAAAACTGGCCCGCACCAGAAGTGAAAAAAACACCTATTTGAAAATGTATACGATAATAAAAGGCATTTTTTGCACCTATAAATACACCTGCGGTGACTAACAAAATTGCTGATTAAATTAAATGCAAAGTGGCTCTATGAACAAAACTGGGCCGCACCAAAGTGAAAAAAACACCTATTTTGAAATGTCTACGGATAAATAAATGGCGTTTTTTGCGACCTATATAATACACCTGCGGTGACTAAAAATGCTGTATTAAATTAATGCAAAGGTGGGTCTATGAATAAAACTGGCCGCGGCCAAAGTGAAAAAAAAAACTCCCCCTTAATTAACCTCGTGTAACAGATAATAAAAGTTAGTTTGCACCTATCAAATACACCCTGGCAGTTACTAGAAAAAGATCTTATCCAAAAATAAGTATAGGCTCTGCTGCAACATCCAAGTAATATTTCACCAAAAACTGGCCAAAAAAATGTTAATCAAAAAACCCATTGCAAATCAGGTCAAAGCACAGTCTGGGCTGCACAATATCCACTAATAATATCATTAATGTCAGAGCATTCAGCACAGGTGAGTATCATTATTGTCATTGCATACTGCACGGTGATATCATTATTGACAGTGCATTCGCACAGGTGATATCATTATTGTCAGTGCATTCCGCAGCAGGAGATATCATTTTTGTCTGTGCTTTCTGCTCAGGTGATATCATTATTGTCAGTGCTTCTGCACAGTTGGATAACATAATTGTCATTGCATTCTCACAGGAGATAACATAATTTGTCAGTGCAGTTTCTGCACAGGTGATATCATTATGGTTGTGCATTCTGTCACAGGTGAATATCATTATGTTGGAGCATTGCTGCACAGGTTGATATCATTATTGTCAGTGCATATCTGCACAGTTGGATCTCATTATTTGTCAGTGCATTCTGCACAGGTTATATCATATAGTCGGAGTGCATTCTGCACAGGTGATATCAATTATATGTCAGTGCATTCTGGCACAGGTGATATCATTGATTGTCGGTGCATTCCTGACACATTGATATCATTATTGTCAGTGCATTTCTGCACAGTAATCATTATTGTTGGAGTATTCGAGGAGGATCCTTAAAAAGACTATGACCCTGTTGGTGGGTCTTGAAAGCTGTACTTGAGAAAAACTGCCTTAGAGCATTGTGCACTGCAGTTAAAGCCCCTCCATGAGCAATGTCCTATTAAAGGCTAAGATAGGAATAGCAGAGCTGAAATGTCAGTCAATGTTGAAGAGCTGCCAACAGCTTGAACAGGATGTCGGAGGCTAAAGTTGGCTGAGAACAGCAGGCTTTTTTCCCCACACCAGTTTGGAAAAAAACCCCTTTTATCCTTTGAAAACTGTAAAAACTATTTTTTAATTCATGTAGGTAAGCTTTGTCCCTATACCACAGGAAGAGCAGCCCCATCACAGTCCGGGCGATCCCAAAAATTTTCTTTGGGTTAGAAAATGGGTATTGATTCAACGAAGGGAATTCGTTTTTAAAAATTTTAGGAAAAATTCGGTTCGGGGCAAGTAGAACTTTTTTTTTTACTTTGGGGAGGGAAAGAAGGGGCTTTTGTTGAAAAAAATTGGGTGCGAGGGAATGGGCAATTTCATGGGGCAAAAAAACCCCCTGGAAGAAAAAAGGGGATAGGGGCATTACATTTTGCAAATGAAGCCAACAGAGACTGTTTTGGAATTTTTGTGAGTCCCCCCCGCCAACCCCATATAAGTTGGCGCGGGCGGGTGGAGCTCAAAACTCCTCCCCACTTTCTGACAGGGGAAAGGGGCTGCCGCGGCTGAATTTTGAAAAGCTCTTTTCTGAAGAACGTTTTAAAACACGATTTTTGTGGGGTGTCTCAGTTGTCCTTTGAGACAGCTTCTCTTAATGTTCATTTCTGTTTTTTTTGGGGTATTGAATCTAAAGTCCGTGGGCGTCCACGGGCAGCTGCATATACTTTTTAAATTGCAATCTGCCCCACACACTTTAAAATTCCAAGGGGGATCTAAGCTATTTTCCTGTTGAAATTCCCTTTTAAAGAAACAGCTTTTTTTCAATACAAAACCACTTCTTTTTGGGCTGCTAAAATTTTTTTTTTGTGCATTTTACATCCGGGTTAATTAAGCATTTTTTTTCCCGCTGGGGGTTGACCCCAAAGAAAACCGTTTTTTTCCCCCCGCCAAAAAATACAATTTTCCTGTCCAAATTAAACAAGCAAAGTTAATTACAATTTTTTCTCTTTTGTGTAGCTTAGAAAACCGCCATTGTAACACGCTACAAAGTTTCGTATTTTGTGGTTCCCTTCCCAAATTTTTGGCCCGCAAATTTACACCCGGGGGTTAATTAACCGTTTTTTTTTCTGCTGGGGTTGACTCCAAAAAACTTCTTTTAAACCCCCAAAAAATTACAATTTTCCTGTAGCCTAATTCACAAGCAAGGGTTAAATTTAAAATTTTTTTTCTCTTGGGTTTGTAGCGTAAAAACCCAAATTTGTAACAACCTTTAACAAAGCTAGTATTTTGTGGCTCTAAAATTCTTTTGCGAAATTACATCCGGGGGTTAATTAAGCTTTTGTTTTTCGCTGGGGTTGACAAAAAAAAACCCCTCTTTTTCACCCCCAAAAAATTAAAATTTTTTCCTTTGAAAGCCTAATTCACAAGCAAGGGTTTTTTAAACAATTTTTTCTTTTTGGTAGCGTATAAAACCGCCCCATTGTAACCGCTACAAACCCGGGAAGTTTGTGTTCCCTCAATTTTTTTGGCCAATTTTTTTTCCAGGGTTTAAATTTAACTTTTTTTTTCGGGGCTTGGTACAAAAATAAACCCCCTTTTTCACTGCCAAAAATTACAATTTTCCTTTACTAAAATTTCCCACAAGCGAATTTTAAATTTTAAATTTTTTCTTTTTTGTGTACCCGTAGAAAAAAAACCAATTGGGTAAAAACCGCTACAAAGCTAGTATTTTTGTGGCTGCTCAATTCTTTTGCGAAATTTTTTACACCAAATTAATTAAGCTTTGGGTTCTGCATTGTACTCAGTAAAAAAAACCCTTTTTTTCACCCCACAGAAAAAAATTCTGTAGCATAATTCAAAATCCAATAATTAAGCCTTTTTGTGTTTTTAAATTAAAGAAAAAAAACACAGAGTTTTTAAAGGGCAAAAAACAAGTAAATTTTTTCCCTCCCCAAATTTTTGGGGAGGGGCAATTTATATCCAAGGTTACCCCAAGTTTCCCTTTTTATTTTCTTTGGAGTCAAATTTACAGGGGGGAAAAAGTTTATCAAAACAATATTTTTTAAATCAAACATGTCTGTACATTTTTAGAACAAACAGAAAGGGTCAGACAGAAAAGGTTGGGGGGTCTTAAACTGCGAGTGGGCAGAGGCACAAACATTCCAGGCCCATCGCAGAAACACAAGGGACTCGCAGCGGGGGCACCCCGGTGAGGCCACAACTGCCGCTTTTAAACTAGCGGCCCTGTGCTGACTAGAAACCCCAAAGGGGTTTTTTTGTTTGGGTTTGACTAGGTCATCCACTTCCTCCAAAATGACATCTGACAACCCCACCCAAAGGGAGTGGGTGGGAACGTCAGACACAACCCTTAATTTTTGGGATGGCCGGGAGCCGGGGCAGCGGCCCCCACATTCCCCCAACCTGCATCTTTCCCATCCCCTTTCCCCTCCCGCCAAGATCTACTATGTGGGGCCCGGGGTCAGCCAAATATAACGAGGATGAAAAAATTTGAGGGGGGCAGGGCAGCAGCAAATTGGGTGCCCAAGAAAAGGGGGGCCAAAATCCCCGGCCCTTTTTGCAATAGGCGGCAAAAAAATAGATGTTGAGAGTGGGAGGAGGTCATGTTGTAAGGGGGTCAGCCTCCCGCATTTCCAAGACCGGGTGATGAGGACAGCAAATGATGATGAAACACAAAAAAGAAGATTTATTTTAAACCGACCCACTTTGGGGGCCGGGGGGAGGGCAAAGGGTTCCCCTTCCCCAGGAAAGGGGCGTCAGCTTGCCGTCAGGCAGCGGGGCAGCCCCGCAAAATGGTTTTTGTGGCCCTTTTCGTCAGCAGGGTAGCAGCAGTATGAGGTCGGGAGCCAAAAGGCCACGGGGAAAAAAACCCCCTTTGCATTCCCCAAAAAAGTACCACAGGGGTCAGCGAGGCAAACGGGGGCAGTAATTTACTAGGGGCGGAACGTTGGCGATAAAAACCGATTTCCCCCATTGTGGCCGGGTTTTTTGCAAAAACACCGGGGGAGCGAATTTGGGTATATGTAAATCTGTTAGCAGAAAGTGAACTGGCCAGGGGGCCTAACCCTTTGGGAACCCCCGGCCCCGCGCCCAAAACATTCAGGGGTTTACCAAAAATTGGGCCCGGAAAAAAAGGGCTCAAAAGTGGTTGGGCCATCCTGGGCCGGCCCCAAACAACAAACAAACAGCGGCCCAAGGGGGCATCAAGCCATTGCAACCCCGTCAAGGCTCCACCACCTCGCAGAAGGGAAACTGTTTCTCTTTGACAAACACTCCCGGCCAGATGCTCCCGCTCCCCCGCTACTCATGGCCCAAACGTCGTTCAGCGGGGCATTGGGAAAGAACAACCGTATGCCCTTTCCCAAACCCGCCCAAGGTGCAGCACTGAAAATTTTCTCCTGTCCAAGTTGTTGGTAAATTTCAGTCCCCCCTTTCCAAATGCTGACTCTCACCATTCAAAACTAAAAGGCTTTTTTGCCGACCGAGAAAGGAGAAGGGTTTCCCAAACCGTTTAATTTTTTTTTCCAAAAAGGCCAAATACCAGCACTTCATTAATAAAGTAAACAAAAAGGGGCCAGTCCCCTTTACTTTCGGTTTTTTTTCCCAAGGTGCCCTGGCAGCTGGAATTTTTGGCGCTTAACCCAAAGGTCAGGGGCCAGTACATTCCTTTAAAGGCCCTTGGGGGAATTTTCTTTTTCCGGCCCCCGGGGACACCAAAAACTTTGGGGCAGGAGACGCCGCTTTCCCCCCTTCCCCTTTTTCAAACTGCGGGTCCTGCGCCAAAAGTCCGCCCCCCCTCCCCCTCCATCAAACCCCCACCCTCTCACCTCCACCAATACTACTCCCTAATAACCCCATGTGTAGGGCACAGGGGGTGTCATGGGAGTTTTTTACACCTGTTTCCCGGCAAAAGAAGTCACACAGGGGGGAATCTCTCTCGTCATGCAAAAGAAATCGATGTGGGGTTTCTCCGCGCCAACTGAAATCGGAAACATTGGGGGTTTCCCCGCTTTCACCCCAGGGGGAGGTCCCCTGGCCCTGGGATGGCGCAACCGGGGTTTTAAACTGGGTTTTAAAAGGGTTTCCCGAAAATCTTCCCCCACTTCAGAAATTCTGAAAAACCCGGAAAACTGTGCATGCAATTCATCCATTCCCCCAAAAAAGCCGAAAAACCCTCCTCGGGGTTTTCAGCGGAAAAACGGCCTCCCCCAACACACTCTAAAAAGCGATTTTCCACCCCCCTTTTAAAATTTCCCCCTGGACATGTTGGACCCCCGGGATGAAAGAGAAAGGGCCCTTAACGATTTTTTGAAAGAAACCAGGTGGACAGGATTTTCCCCTGTTAACTTTGATTCACCTTTGGGACTCCCTTGCGTGACACCCCCGCCGTTTGTTAAAGGCCCTTTTAGAGGGCCAAGTTTTTTTGTCAGTTTGCCAGACTAAAGGGAGGGAAAAACGTCATTCCCCTGCTTTTATGTCCTGGGAAAAGATTCCCGAAAAATCGTCTGGGCTGGGGGCTTGGGGACGTGGGGACTACATCTCCCTGGCCCCAAGAAATCCGGTGGGGGGCTTAAATGGAGGGGGAAGAGGGGGACAAAGGAGCAGAAGCATTGTCTGGTGAAATTTAGTTGGGTTTTCTAACCCCCGGTGGGCAAGAGGGAGAGCAGGAGCACCCGGAGGGGGTAATGGGGATGAGGAAAACGAGGCAGATACCCCCAAGCACCGTGGCATTAAGGAAGTGGAGGAGGGAGCCCCTCGGTCACTTTTTGCAGATGGCCCCAGCATGGCTGAAAATTTTCCCCGGCTATGACAGCCAAAATCCCGCATCCCCGGGGAGAGGATAACTTCGGGTCCCACCCTATTGGACCCCCCCTACCAGTTTTTAAAAAAGGGGGCCTTTTTCCCACTATTGAAGGGAGGGCAAACTCAAATACTATAGGGAAATCCCTCCGGATCATTGGCCGCTCTATTGCGCATCGTCCCTCCCCCTTACATGTCTGACTGGGGGGGTTTTTCACCCTCACGTACTAAATGGGCCCCCTGCCCGGAAAAGGGTGGGGTTTTTAGGACAGTACCCGCCCATCAGCAGCAAAACCCCCTTTTTGGATTTCCCGATGGGGCATCTTCCCTTCACCCGCCTAGTGAGGAGGGCATCGGCAGCAGGGAGCAGCAGGAAACCCGGGGCAACCCGAACCCAACAGTTTGGCCAAATTGGACGGAAAATCTGCCACCCCAGTTAGAACATCCCCTGGACTAAATGGCAGCCCAAAAAGGATGTGTGGGCCGCAACTTGCCCCAAATTTTTTCAGTGAAGAAGCTGGCTTCCCCGGGCCCGTAAATGTGGCATCAGAGCGGGGTTTTCAGTGCGGCGGGGGCCCTCGTTTACCACCCAAGGAGAAACCCCCTTGTCAATGGGAAAGTGGGGAAAGACTGACCTTTTTTCAAGATAATCAGGGGGGATCGGCCCCGAATTTCCTTTCCCCCCACACCAAAGCCTTTGGTTTTCAGACTACATCACCCCTGACGCCTCAAACCCCAAAATTGGGGAAAATAGCCCGGGGTTCCAAAAATACCTCCTCACCCCTAATCTGATGCCGCCCACCCCCCGATGCCCCACATCGCTGACAGTTTTTCTATCCCCCCACCCAAACCCTCTTTTCCAGGGGCTGGTATTGCCCCCCTTCCCCCACACTCCCCACCCGTCTGACCCCCTTTCTGCTGCTGTGGGTGCGCCATGACCTACACACTGTTTATTGTGCCCCCTGTCCCCGACCTCAGCTGCTTTTTTGTTGGGTTCTGCTTTTAAACCCACAACACGTTTCATTGGGGCCCCTGTCCCCGACCTCAGCTGCTGCTTTTGGGTGCCCCGCCGTGACCTACACACTGGGTCATTGTACCTGGGTTTTAAACCCCTGCCCGGGTGCTTTTGGCTGCTGCCGGGGGACTTTCACACTCTTTCATTGTCCACTGTCTGACCTCCAACTGCTGATTGGCGCTGCCGTGCCTACACACCCGTGTCCCTTGTCCCAATCTCGGCCCCTTTTCCTGTTTTTTTCCACCTCTAAATGTCATTGTTTTTCCACTGTCCCGACCTCAAAGCCCGCTCTGTGGCGCTGCTTGTTACCTACAGACTATTTCATTGTGCCACTGTCTTTCCTCATCTGCTGTCTTTTGGCTGCGGGCCCTGACCCACCAAACTTGTCCCTTTTGGGGCCACTGACTGACCTCATGCTGCCCGCTTGCCGTTTTCCTCCACACTGTTCATTGTTCCAAACCCGTGGGGCCCACTCCATTTTTTTTTTTGCCACCTCTAAATTTCATTGGGGCCCCTGTCCCGACCTCATTCTGCGGCTTTGGCTTTCGCCGGGGAAACCAAAACACTGGTCATTTTTTGCCACTTCCCGACCCCCATGGCTGCCCTTGCTGGGGGGGCGCTGCCGTGACCTACACACTGTTGGGCAGTTGGGACACTTTTGGGCCCCATGCTGCTGCTGTTGGGTGCTGGCGTGACCTAAAACTTGTCATTGTGCCACCTCTGTGGCCCCACCCCTTTTTTTCCACCTCTAGAATGTCATTTTTGCCAAATTTTCCCGACCTCATGCTGCTGCTGTGGCTCTGCTGTTACCCCAAAACACCCTTGTCATTGGTTCACGGTTTTGACCCATTGGGTGCTGTTGGCTGCTGCTGTGACCTACACACTTTTTTTCTTTTTCCCAACCCCTGTTGGGCCCACCCTTTTTTTGCCCCCTCCGAAAAGGGCATTTTCCCTTGGGCGACCTCATGCTTTCTGGGTGCCATAACCTACACACTGTGTCATTGTGCCACTCTGTGGCCTACTCCTGTTTTTGCCACCCTCCAAATGTCATTGTGCCACTCTCTGACCTCATGATGCTGTGGCTGCCGCCGTCACCTCCACACTCTGTCACTGATGTTGCCACCTGAGCCCTCAGCTTGTTTTTTTCCAGCTGTCGCTCGCATGACTTTATCAGGCTACATTCCCCCCCTTCAGTTTTTTGGTCAGTTTTGCCCTCTTAAGTGCCCAGGGAATTTTATAGTGAAGCGATTCTAAGAGCAGCGGCAGTTATCTGCGTGTCATACTAAAACACAATATTGTATGAAGACCAAACCAAGCTCCCTCTGCATATTTAAGCATGGCACAACGTTCTACAGCACCCTGCAGGCTCTGTGCAGCCTAGAAATAGCTGTTTTTTAACGTGATTCATCCCGAAGTAATTCAGAACGAAGTTATTTTTTGCCGAGAAATTCGGCGAAGTGAACGAACCGAATTTCGGGAAATTCGCCCATCTCTACTTTGGATAGTTGATCATTGTATTAGCCATGTTTCAATAAATCCCTTTGGTTTTTGGATCTTCTAAATGTTATTAAGGGATAGGCGGGTAAGACCCTATGAAGAATGTAGTCCAAAAATAGTATGAACCATTTTGTCAATGCATCTTTATCCTCATTCATGTTATGATAGTCTTCAATAAACCTCAGCTGACATTCTTGTACCTTTGAGTTTGAACAGATCTTTACATTTAGCAACCCTTGTTTTTTCAAAAGCTTATTTGCTGAAATTCCTTTCCATTATTTTTTTTTTTCTTTTACATCCAGAGCTTGTTTTAGCTTTTTATTGTCGGAGCAAATACTTAATACTATTGTCCTCCTGTGACTTTACTGATTTAGATGTAAGGAAGATGCATGTATGTGGTAATATGTAAGCTGATGTTTTATTCCTACACGTGGCCACAGGGCTGGGACGATGGGTAGAAGACTGCCTATGGCACCAATTCATCCCAGGGCGCAAAGAGGTATGCACTGGGCTGAATTTTCCATAGAGGGGTGCTATATTGCTTATTTGTCTAGGGCACCAGAATACCTTGTACCAGTCATATTACCACTGGCTACATGCCGCATCATCATCAGCTCACTTCGGCAGTGGGTGATTAACCCTTAGCTGTCACAATTGCTATAGCTAGGGCACAGACAGGAGGAGTGAGCTCCTAATGTCTGTGATTTGTGCATCAGCGGCGCCGCTGTTGTGTCGGTACCTGACAGCCCAAGAGTGTTGTAGTAAACACTTTCAGACTGTCTGTACCATCACCATGCCCACAATGCATTGTGGGCCTTGCTGGGCATGATGACTGACAGTTGCCATAGAGACCAGTATACAACAGCAATGCTGGGTATGGATTTCTATTGTATCCGTGATCTAAAGATCACGGATGCAAATCCCATGTGGAAAAAAGTGAAAAAAGGTGAAAAAGTTAAAAAAAGTAAAAACACAATAAAACACAACACGAAAAACAAAATAAAAACATATACACCACCCTTTTCCCCTTCACAAATGCCAATTGCCCCCAAAAATAAATAAAGTAATAATATTTGGCATCACGGCGTGCGTCACGGCCTGTCCTATAAATATGCCATTATGTAACCCGCACGGTGAACACCGTAAAAAAAAAAAAATCACAGAATTGAGATTTTTGTTCATCCCACAGCACATAAAATGGAATAAAAAGCAATCAAAAACTCATATAAAACATCAAACTAGTGCAAATTAAAGTCTTGGTTCCTCCTGCAAAAAAAAAACAAAAACCTTACACATCTCTGTATAATGGAAAATAAAAAAATAAATATGGCAGCGATGCATAAATATTGTTTTACACAATAAAACCACTTTTTTTTTTTTTTTAAGAGGGCAAAATAAAAAAAAATATAAAAAAATTGGGTATCAGCGTAATCTTATCGACCCACAGAGTAAAACTAACTTGTCAAGGATACTGCACGGTGAGCGCTGTTAAAAATAAAATTGAAAAACACTACTAGGATTGTAGTTTTTACTGCGCCCCGCCTTTCAAAAAAATGGATTTAAAACCGATCAAAAAGCCTTTGTCCACCAAAAAATTATACCAGTAAAAACACCAACTTGTCTCGCAAAAAACAAGCCCCTACACATCTAAGTATATGGAAAAATAAAAAAAAGTTATGGCTCTCAGCTATGGCGATGCAAAAACGTGTTTTCCCTTTTGAATAAAAGTGTTTTTATTGTGTAAAAGCAGTAAAACATAGAGAAATATACAAATTGTCTATCGCTGTAATACTGACCTGGTGAGTAAAGACAGCATGTCATTTATACAACACGTTGACTGCTATTAAAAATAAAAATAAAAAACACTACCAGGGTTGCTGTATTTTGTTCAAAATGCCTCACAAAAACCTTAATAAAAAGTAATCAAAGCGTCACATGTACCCCATAATGGTACCAATAAAAACTTCAACTCATACCGCAAAAAACAAGCCCATAATCAGCTCCATATACATAAAAATAAAAAAGTTCTGGCTACCAAAATATGAAGATATAAAAATGTAATTTTATAAACGCATTCTATTGTGCAAAAGTATTAAAACATAAAAAACTACATACAATTTATAATATTGTAATTGTACCGACCCACATAATAAAGTTATCCTGTCATTTACACTGCATGATGAATGCTGTAAAATTGAAGCCCAAAAAACCATGGCAGAACTGCATTTCTTTCCCCCCATTTTCATGGCCCAGTGCTAAAAAAACTATGGCACAACTGTGCACTCAAAATGCACAATACACCCCTAGATGAGATTCATAAGGGGTGTTTAATCCTTTTCTGGTACTTTGGGAACTTTGCAAATGCGACTTGGAACCCACCAAAATCTGCGTTCCAAAAGCCAAATAGTGCCCCCTCCCTTGTACGCCTGCCATGTGCCCAAACAGCAGTTTATTTATTTATTTTTATATATATACTGTATATACTCGAGTATAAGCTGACCCGAGTATAAGCCGAGGCACCTACTTTTGCCCCAAAAAACGGGAAAACTTATTGACTCGAGTATAAGCCTAGGGTAGAAAATGCAGCGGCTACTTGTAAATTTTAAAAATAAAAATGGATACCAATAAAATTACAAAGGCAGTTTAATGTCCCCAATAGGCATTTATAGGCAGATATATGGCCCTATATCCAGGTATAGGCAGGTATATGTCCCAAAATGCACGTATATGGCCCCATAGGCATGTAATAGGCAGTTATATGTCCCCCATAAGCAGATTATAGGCAGGTATATGGCTCCATACGCAGGTAATAGGCAGGTAATATGGCCCCCATAGGCAGGTAATAGGCAGGTATATGGCCCCATAGACAGGTAGAGGGCAGGCTTTAGGCAGGTATAGGGCAGGCTGTAGGCAGGGTATAGGCAGGTATAGGGCAGGTATAGGGCCGGCTGTAGGCAGGTATAGGGCAGGTATAGGCAGCTGTAGGCAGGTATAGGGCCATCTGTAGGCAGGTATAGGGCAGGTATAGGAAGCTGTAGGCAAGTTTAGGGCAGGTATATGCAGCTGTAGGCAGTTATAGGGCAGGTATAGGCAGCTGTAGGCAGGTATAGGGCCGGCTGTTGGCAGGTATAGGGCCGGCTGTAGGCAGGTATAGGGCAGATATAGGCAGGCTGTAGGCAATAATAGGCAAAATAAAAAACAATCACTTACCTGGATCCCCGCTGCTCCGTCTCCTGGGCGCGCTCCTGCATCTTCTTGGCACAGGCGGGTGACGTCATCAGGCCGCGCACGCAGCGTGATGATATGCACGCTGCCTGTGCCGGAAACTCCGGACAGCCGCCAGTCTGCGACTGCCCGGAGTCCACTGCGGAACAGGGAGCGCTCGCTCTCTGCCCCACAGTGGTATCTCTTCACCTATATGCGCTCCGGAGGAGTCGCATATAGGTGAAGGGATCGCGGACAGTGCCCGGGCCAGCGCAACGCCCGGACACTGTGCGCTCACTCGGCAATCAGTTATATGTGATCCGTGAGGAGCTGCATATAACTGAAGAGTCCCTGTCGGCGCACGGGCCATCGCAGCGCCCGAGCGTCAACAGTGACTCAAGTATAAGCCGAGGGGAGATTTTTCAGCACATTGCTTGTGCTGAAAAACTCGGCTTATACTCGAGTATATACGGTATATATATATATATATATATATATATCTATATATATATATATATGGTACTACCGAACTTGGAAGAAATTTCGGAACAAAATTTGGGGTGCTTTTTTCCAGGATTTCTTGTAAAAATTAAACATTTTCAGCTAGAACATTTTTTTCATTTTTGCCGCCTGATGCTAAAAAAAAGTGTGACACACCTGTGGGGTCAATATACTCAGTGCACCCCTGAATATATTCCTCAAGTGGTGTAGTTTTCAATATGGGTATTTTCAGTGGTGTTTATTAGGTTTTAGCCCTTAGGGTGTCCGCAAACCTGAAATGGTGCCAAAATAAAATCGTATTGAAAATGAGATCCCAAAGTCCAGTAGGTGCTCCTCCTACTCTGAGGTTTGTGGTTGAACCAAATAGCGCATTAGGGCCACATATTGCATATCTCTAAAAACTACAGAGTCTGGGGAATCAATATTAAGTTGAAATTCCCTGGTCACATCTACCATGTTCCTGTGAATAATGGATAAAAACTGAAAATCTGCAAAAAAAGTGACATTTTGAAATTTCACCTCCAATTTGCTTTAATTTCTGTAAAACACCTAAATGGTTAACACACTTCTTAGACACTGATGTAAATACTTTAAGGGGTGTAGTTTCTTAGATTAAGTCATTTATGGGGGTGTCGAAGACACAGACCCTCAAAGCCACATCAGAACTAGACGAGTCCCTAAAAATGTATATTGCAAATTTTCTTGAAAATGTGAAAAATGACTACTAAATATCTAAGCCCCTCACTGTCATAAAAAAAAAAAGACATTTAAAAAATTATACCATCCTACAGTGGACATATGGTAGATGCTAGTTATAAACTATTTTGAGTTGAATAACTATGGTAACATTTTTAAAATTTTACAAAATTTTGATATTTTTCAGAAATAAACAAGGATTGTATGGAACAAAATTTCTTACTAACTTAAAGCACAATTTGTAACTGAGAAAACTCTGAATCACCTGGATAGGTAAAAGTGTCAAAAACTTATTCTCACAAAGTGACGCATGTCAGATTTCAAACATGGGGCTCTGCCAGGAAGGCCAAAACTGGCTGCAGCGATAAGGGGTTAATGTCACAGACATATTTATTTTTTTCTGGGTTTATTGCCAGTAATGCATCAATCATGGGGATGAATCGATTAGTCAAATTAAAAAATATATATCTTTTCCCATAGCCTCAGAAATAAGCTGGAGCTGTAAGTAGCAATGATTCTTTGAATGTAAAATAGTTGTGGGAAAAAACAAATACCAACACATCCCTAACAAATCCACACATTTTTACATCATAACTTTTGGAAAAAGATAAAAAATTGTGTACCAGCTATAATGTCATCATGTTGACTGAATGTATAAAGAAATTCTATGTCACAGATAACAAGCCACATATTCTGGCTTGTTACCAATTTCATTAGTAGATAATCAGTGGGCTTGATATATGATTATAGTGTTCTACCAATAAATGAAGAAATAAGTCTACTATCTTGCATTAAGGCCCACAAATATTGTTTGAATCAGGCACAATTGACCTTTCTGGGGGATTTGTAAATATTTGTGAATTTTGGGTGCTAAAAGATGGTTGAAATCATGGATTTGGAGATCATCAGTATTTCCCTCTATTTTTTGGTTATTTTACAAGCTTTGAAGGCATTGGCTAGTAATTCCCAAAAATATTTGTATTGGGTCAAACATTAATATTATATACTGTAACAGTTCAAATTATTGTCAAAATATTTCTCGCTCATACTGAGTAGCCCACATCTGAGTAGCCCATGTTACTGCCTTTGTTGGTGGCTTTATTACCCCTTTCAAAGAGTGCCCTTCTCTGGTTCCCAAAAAATCCATGTTAAATGGACTCAGGTTTTCACTTCAGCCGGTCTTAATAATATGGCTTTAAATTATTTCCTCCTTGCCTTTCAGGAGCCATAACTTCTTTTATATTTCCATCAACATAGAAATAGAAAAATATAATTTTGCAGAACAAGATGTACTTTTTAATGTGTCATTCACCACACCATAGAATGTACTGGGAAACTGCAAAAAAAATTCTAAGTGGGGTAAAATGTGAAAAAAAAACTCCAAACATTTTCTATTTCTTAAATTTGTGCTGCAGTGCCATTTTCTGTTCAAAGCACCCCCCTTATATAAATATAAAACTATTAGTTGGCGCAGTTGTCATCACACCCTTTTGCATTGTATAAACAATGCAGAAGGTTGCTTAAAGAAGATGGTTTTATCACTTTTTGCCTGGGGGAGATTTACTTCCTAGGGCAGGAAGTGGTAAAAGTGGTGTGCAGCACCTCTTCTCATTCATTTAGAAGCTACAGTGTTTGTTACAGCGTCTAAGGAGTTAATCAGCAGGGAAAAGAGCTGGCTCTGTTCCCTACTGTTATGGGTTAATTCTGTTACATTGAAACTTACTGGCACCAGGACGTATTGGTGCATCCTGTGTCAGTAAGGGTTAAACCAATTTCGGAAATAAATCCAATGCAGAACTTTCAGTTAGATGAGATTTATTAGATTTGGGTAACATTGTATTTGGCTATTTGCTTAAATAGAGGGCTTCTGACTTTGATTTGCATATGACTTCTTTTTTTTACTGTGTAAAAAATATATTCACCACTGTGGTGTTCAGAGGTGAGGTGCATCTTGCACAGTAAGGATAGCAGAAAAACAACAACTTGAGGTCCTGGCAGGCTTTATTTGTGGTACTTACCTTTCAAAGTTGCTGGTTGAAACTTCTCCATTACAAGCTCTGGTACATTAAGGTCTTTCAGCAATCTACTTTAATTCTTCTTTCCAGCCCCAGTACTTATTATAATCTGCCCAGCAGAAGGGTTTTACTCAACTCCCACTTCAATTGCAACTGGACTTACACTGCTAACTGTCCACTACAGGCCTCAATGAGTGTAGTACACCCCTCCAAGCTATAATAGCCCAGACCTATGTGGGAAGCATGCAAATTAAATATTAAATAAAAATTAACATTTTTACTATGATTATAAATTCGGTAGCATTTTTCTTTTAGCTGCTACCTTAGTGGTCCATAGTGTACAGTTTGTCTCTATGGGATACGACCAGTGATGAGAGCCCCTAAGTCCTGGTCGCACATGTTCAGACATCATCTCTCCTCTCAGGCAGCTACTGTCAGTCTATTTCCTGCTTAGAAGGAGAAATATATTTAACTGAGGAAAGCGAAACCCATGTTGATGTTTGAGGATTTAATCATCTTTCTGCACCTCACTGGGCATTTGTATATAACAATATATAATCCTTTTTAAATTGTAAGGCTCAATGAGTCACAGGTAAATTGAGGATTACTACATCCAATAGATGGTGCTGGCAAGTTCAGCTCTTTCCCAAAAGCCTTTGTCATATTTCCTGTCTAGTAATCGCACACACTCACTGATGAGCTAGTATTCAACCCCAGGTAATGTCATTCTACTCTTGTCCTTTGTACTTCTTAGTAATTAGTCAAACAGTGCAAATTAATAATAATAATAATAATAATAATAATTAAAAAAAAAAACTCAATCAGTTATGTGCATTAAGAAAATGAATGGTTCCTGCAGGGATTTGAACCTAGGACCCCTATTCTGAAAGGCAAAAGTGCTAACCACTCAGCTACATTATAACAAGTCACAGATTGTTACAGAGATAGACCTTTGTTTGACTAGTGAGAGCATACTGTGGGGAAAGGCATGGAGATGTCAAGCCTGCTGAGTCACATAATATGCAGGTCAAACAAATCATACATTTCCACTTTTGAACACATTGAAAGCTGAAGAAAGACAAGCCAGGCATGAAATGCCTTTATGGTAAAACCCCTTTAAGGGAAACAATTTCCTCTACTGGCTGATAAAGAGCCAAAGAGGCAGTTCTACTCTATTAGTGGAGAAGGGAGGTCTGTGGTAATAGACATCATACCTATCCAGCAGTTCTTTTATTTCATTCGTGCTTTGTCCTGTATATTACCATCCAACTAGGCAACCTCCTCCAAAATTTAGAATAGCCTCCAAGAATTGACATATTTACACTCCAGCATCTATATCAGTCACTCTAACAAAACCCTCTTTGTGCCTTTCTTTAGATGGACCCACATGTGGCGGGCACTTTTCATGCAAGACATATAAATATCTTTACGTGGGACAACACTAAAGATATAACACTTTGACACAATGTAAAGTAGTAATTGTACGGCTTGTTTAACAGTGCAAATTCGGTGTGCCCTCAAAATCACTCAACACACAGTCTAAATTGCTGGCAACGAAAGTGTGTATATCCTTAAGTGAAAATGGAAAAATTTTATCCAATTTGCCATTTTCCCTCCACGATGTCATGTGACTCATTAGTACAAAACTTGGTTAGGCTGTGCACATCTAAAATATATTTTGAAAAACGTAAGCATAGGTGCACACTGGCAAGGCAATAGCATACATCTAATACAAATAGCAGTGGCACACTAAAACTAGTAAAACACAAGGTATATAGGAATTTTTGAAAATGCATTACTGCTAAGGAAATATGAAAACCTGGATTCTTAGTTCGCGTTTTGATCAAAAATTGTTAAAGCTCTCCTCCCAATAGCGTCAAGGGGATCCCAGTACAGGTGAGTCTCTAACACTAACATGTTACCTCACTAGGAGTCCATTCAGACTACAACATCTCAGGGAGTGATAGGAACTTGCTACTGAATTACCCTGCACTGGTTTAAAAGAGGTAGGTGGAGTGCAGCAAGCCAATGAGGTTGCCATTCCTCAAATAAACTACAAAACTTGGTTAGGCTGTGCACATCCAAAATATATTTTGAAAAACGTAAGCATAGGTGCACACTGGCAAGGCAATAGCATACATCTAATACAAATATCAGTGGCTGGCACACTAAAAACTAAGTAAAACATCGAGTTATATAGGAATTTTTTACAGTGCAGGGCAGGGTAATTCAGTAGCAAGTTCCTATCACTCCCTGAGATGTTGTAGTCTGAATGGACTCCTAGTGAGTAACATATATAGTCGTTTAGGGACAACACCTGTACTGATCCCTTTGATCTATGGGAGTAGGCTTAAACAATTGTTGCTCAAAAACTGCAACTAAGAATCCCAGGTTTTCATATTTCCTTAGCCATTATGCATTTTCAATAGTATTCCTATATACTTGTTAGTTGCACCCCAAATATATTTTACGTGCCACTGATGACACTGGTAAGATGATACATCTAATCAATAGGTGATAAAAAAACTCAAGGTTTAGGTTTTGAAATGCAATGGTGGAGAAAGTGGGTTTATTTGGTTGATCAAAAATTTAACTCTCCTCCCAAAGCTGGTCAATGGAAGTTTAAACAAATGTACCTCACTAAGGAACATGTCAGAGACATCTGAAAAAACTTTTAATTCTTGCTACTCTAAAGATGGCCCTGGTCAGCAAGAAGGTTGCCAAATTTCCCTGAAAACTGGGAGCTGCAGCACATCCTAGAAAAAACTAGCAGGTTCACACTAAGGCAGATACCAAATCAAACAGCCTCACCATGGCCACACAAAAAAGTTAAGTGCAACATCTCAGTCATATAGAGACTTTTTAACAATAATTATGAGTCTTCCTCCCTGAAGTTGCTGCAAGGTTAAGTGGAGGTACAGTTTGTTCAGGGCTCAAACCCGATGTCCACGAAAGCTAAAATTTGGGTGCTAACAATGCTTCGTCAAACGCAAAAGAATCCCATTTTCAATTCAGATGATGCACAAAAATTCCTAATACCCATGTTTTGAACTTAGTGTAGTGATTATTTGTTTAGATGTGTCATTGTGACACCAAGTCGGGGTACAAGGAGCAAGTGTGTTTACTTTGTATCACTCAACATTGGTGGAGTCCTGTCAATGGTTTGGGGCTGCATGAGTGCTACTGGCTGTGGGGAGCTATAGTTCATTGAGGGAACGATGAATGCCAACATGTACTGTGACATACTGAAGCAGAGCATGATCTTCTCCCTTCGGAAACTGGGCCTCAGGGCAGTATTCCAACATAGTTACATAGTTACATAGTTAGTACGGTTGAAAAAAGACATGTGTCCATCAAGTTCAACCAAGGGTGATAAAATGTGGTTGAAGGGAGGGAGACAAGGATTTTAAGCCCAGCCTCCCCACTGGTGAATGCCCTGAAACCCAAAAGGCAAGAACCAATCTGCTCCAGTGGAGACCCCATCTCTGACCACAGAACCTTTACCAGCCAGGATCCAGAATTTTACATAGCTACATACGCATTAATATTCTTGAATGTCAGGTAGTTATCTAAGCCTTTCTTGAAACTCTCTACTGTTCTTGCTATGACCAGCTCCTCAGGAAGGCTATTCCACAGATTCACAGTTCTCACAGTGAAGAACACCCTTCTCCTCTGGAGATCGAATCCTTTTTTCTCTAGCCGAAGGGAATGTCCCCTTGTCTTTTGAGGGGGCTTTACTTGAAATAATTTTTCCCCATACATTTTGTAGGGACCATCTATATATTTATATAAATTAATCATGTCCCCCCGAAGCCATCTTTTCTCAAGACTAAATAAGTTCAATTCTACTAACCTCTCCTCATAACTAAGATGCTCCATTCCCCTTATAAGTTTGGTTGCTCTTCTATGCACTCTCTCTAGCTCCATTACATCTCTTCTATAAACTGTGGCCCAGAATTGAACATCATATTCCAAGTGAGGTCGACCAATGCTTTATACAGCGGTAGAATAACATCCTTGTCCCGTGAGTCCATGCCTCTTTTAATACACGCCAATATCTTACTTGCCTTAGAAGCAGCTGATTGACACTGAATGCTGTTCTGTAGTCTATGATCTACAAGGACCCCCAGATCTTTCTCAACAAGCAAATCTCCAAGCTTTTCTCCCACTAGGACGTATGATGCCTGCAGATAATTTGTACCCAGATGCAGAACCATACATTTATCCACATTGAACCTAATTTGCCAACATGATAATGACCCCAAACATTCCTTAAAGAGGACCACTGCCTAGCTAAAGAAAATGAGGGTAAAGATGCTGGACTGGCAAAGCATGTCTCCAGACCTAAATCCTATTGAGCATCTGTGTTGCATCCTCAAATAGAAAGTAGTGAAGCACAGGGTCTCTAAGAGCCACAAACTCTGTGATGCTGTCATAGAAGTGGATTCAAGTAGCAACCTGTGATGCTCTAGTGAACTCCATGACCAAGAGAGTTAAGGCATTGCTGGAAAATAATGTTGACCACACAAATTTTTGACATTTGGCACAATTTGCCCATTTTCACTTAGGGGTGTACTCACTTTTGTTACCAGTGCTTTAGACATTGATGGCTGTGTGTTGAGTTATTTTGAGGAAACACCAAATTTACTCTGTTATACAAGCTGTACACTGACTACTTTACATTGCATTAAAGTGTCATAGCTTCAGTGTCGTCCCATGAAAAGATATAATACAATATTTATAAAAAAGTGAGGGGTGTACTCACTTTTGTAAGATACTGTATGTAACTAGAAATGGCAGTGCCCCATAGCAAACTTTTCAATGGCACCCCCTGTCCATAAAAAAAAAAAAAAATTATCACGTGTTCCGTCAAAAATTACAGAAAAAAGTATGTACATTTCAATAGTGTGAAACATTCCGCACATGCCACTCTCATGTCAGACATCCTGCACACATCACTCACACGTCAGTCACGCAGCAAACACATCCTGCACCCGCCGCTCACATACCGGACGCATCCCGCACGCACCGGACACATTTCACATGTGCCAGTCACACTCTAGACACATCCTGAACATGGCAGACACATCCCACACACGCCACTCACACGCCAGATACATCCCGCACCCGGCGATCGCCGGACAAATCCAGTAACCACCACTCACGCACCGGACCCATCTCGCACGTGCCGGACCATCCTGCATGCGCTAGTCACACGCTAGGCACATCCCGCACATGGCAGACACATCCCGCACACACCAGACACAACCTGCACACATCACTCAAACGCCAGTCAAGCGACAGACACATACCTACAGCCGCCGGTCACATGCCTGACACATCCCGCATCCCATAGCAGTTCCGCCACTGCTTACAACCTACAACCCTGCCATATAAAGACTATATAGTGGTCAGACACTCGGGTCACCTCACTTGACAATTACTACAGCACTGATCCAACACAGAAGGAAAATAACCCTTGACATCCAGGACTCATGGGAGATGTCTTTTCTGATCAGTCATCCTCTGAATCATTCTTTTTCCCTTTTCTTCTTCTTCCATCCAGACCAACATGATGACTTCTCCTGGCCGCAATGTGTAACGCACAAACATATAAGACTTCTCACTTTATCATCACTTCCCTATCAATTCCTACCGCTGTTATGGGTGTCTCCCATTAAGCAAATAGATAGTAAAGTTGCCCATCATTAAGTGGGTAGGTTTATAGATCCCAGAAGGTAGGTGTACAGCTCCCTGTAGGTACATATGCTGCCCCCTGTAGGTAGGTTTACAGCCCCCTGTTGGTAGACTTACAGCCCCCTGTAGGAAGATATACAGCCATCTGTATATACAAGTAGATAAACTGACCCCAGTAGTATACAGCTTCCTGTAGGTAGATATACTGCCCCCTGTAGCTACAAGTAGATCTACTACCCCCTGCATATATAGCCTCCTGTAGGTTATAGCCCCCAGTATATAGCCCTTTGCAGTTTATAGGCCCCTGCATATAGCTTTCTGTAGGTTACAGGTCCCTGTAGGTTATAGGCCCCTGTAGGATAGCCCCCTGTAAGCTATAGGCCCCACTGACTTAAAAATATAAAAAAAAGTTATGCACCTCTCCACGCTCCCCGCCGAGGACCTCACTCCTGGAGCCAGTTTCCGGCGTGAGCAGCATGACTTCATCACGCCGCCTATGCCAGGACGTTGCTCCCGGGGTTTCCTAGGCCAGAAGTCTACGGGCTGTCATCCTAGGAAATACAACATCGCTGGGGCCAAGTCACGCCACTGGGCAGGGTAGTCAGCTGCCCGAAAGGGCCCCCTGTGCTCGTGAGGACCCTCTTGGGCAGCCGCCTACCCTGCCCGGTGGCGTGACCTGCCCAATGAAAGAGACGGCCCTGTATATCCTACTATTTCCTTTTAGGGAGTGGGCCCCCATAGCAATCTGTTAATTTAGAAATTCAGCTATCCATTTTGACACTATAGCCACATAACTTTCTGTTGTTCAGGTTATTATATCTTAAGTCTCCTTCAAATGTCTATATACAGAAAGAGCAGTTCTGTCAGGATATAAAGTTTTTCATCCACTGCAGCAACTTGTAAACTCTGAATTAGCCTCTGTGCTCTTCAGTGACAGCTTGCATAAAGATTCAATTTCTGCTTTACTGCAAAATATCTATTTATATCAGCATAACATCAACAGGATTTTAGCTGTAATAGTAAATTAGTGTTCAGAGTAATGCAAGAAACTGAAAAAGATTGTATATGTGATTAAAATGTGTGAGAAAAGAATGCCAGACACTGTGGGTCAGTCTTAGATCCAGCACTGGGATCAGGACAAATAATTAAAAAAACAGCTCATGATACAAGGATAAAGAAAGCATGGGAATAGAATATCACAAGGGTAATAAAGGTACTGATGACTTCGAAATAACATCTGATTTAACAAAAAAGTGAGGCAGCTGGGTTTTCACAGATAACACCAAGGATAGAGAATGGAAACTAGAACCATTAGAGACGAGTAGAAATAAACTGACAAAATAAGAATGAAAAAAAACAGCCAGCAAGTGATTAGAAAACTTCACATTTTCTCATTCTTCTCATGTTCACCCACTGTTGGCTTTGTGATAAAGAGATCAAGGACAGGATTCTGGGACAACCAGATCTCGCTAGCTAGTGAGCCAAAAAACAAAAGAGACTGATAGAGTTCGGCCAAAACAGATTCGAGGCAAAGAACTTATAATGAGCACTGAATGCGAAGGATGAGGACGAAGAAGCAGTTTATGATGCTCTTGTCTGCCAACCAGCCCAGCACTTCAGAAGAAGATGATTTTATGAAGACAAATATGGCTCTTTGTCCTACATAATTGTAGGGAAGTCACTTATGTTTGTGGAGCTTCAATATACAGCTATATTTGAAAAAGTCTTCTATTTAGTGTAGCTTTTTCTCTGGGTAATTATTGTGTCAGAAAATATCTTAATTTTGCAAATTTAAAATCTCATATCAAGCGTAAATTATTGTTCTCTCAGTAGATTTTCACAGGTTTTAAGATATTTGTAATTTTTGTGCTTCCAATTGTATTACTGAAACAAGAAAAGAAAAGTTTTGTAATTTGATCTTATAAGATGAGTCATGCAAACCATTCTTTTATCATTTTTTAATTTAAAGATTTATAAGCCAGATCATCAATGTGTTCATTTGTCAGATAGTGGTGGTGGTGGGGGGAGCAGATCAGTCATGATCTGAGGTACAACAAAGCAGTGAGTGTACAGAAAAGAGGATGTGTACAGTATTTTCTTTTACCAGAGTTGATCTTCTGTAGAGCAATTGGCATGTTACAAGCTAATAAAGGATGTGAAATCTTCCAAATTTTCCTGTTCTTCCCCTTTAATGCCAGTAAGGAAGTAAAACTTTCTAGGTAAGATTCCTAGGTCATGGTTCCCAGAATTGTCACTGATTGGCAGCAGGAGTACTTATGCAGTATTGTCAGGAACATGGCCTGAGGGTCATCATCAGGTTCAGACTGGCCCACAAGGGGGCAGGAAAAACCCCTGATAGGCCATCTGAGTATGGTGAGTCCCTGGCCATAGCAGGCGTGGGGCTGATTTTCAGAGAGAAAGATGGGCAAAAAGCAACAGGCATGTCAGTCATGTACAAAAGTTGTAGGGTCAGGGCTATATTATCCCCATTAAGTACCCTTGGGCAAAGCAGTGCATTGGGCCCAAGCATATATCATTAAATCAGACAACCCTTCCATTGGGCAGGTAGGAAGGTACCCCGTTATGCAGACAGGTAAGCCATCAGTAGGTAGGTAGGGCTATTAATAGGTAAGGCCCCAGCATGGCAGGTAGGTATAAAGGATCACACATTGATAGGGGGTCTATGTAGGTAGGCAGGGTCCCCATCCTTCAATTGGAAATGAAAAAAATAAAACTTATCTCACTGCCTGAAGCAGCATCAACTACCTACAAAACTAATTCTTGGGGCAGGGAGTCATTGGTAAGGTCATGGTAAATGTCAGGATCAGGATCATAATAAGAAATAGAACAAGAGCCAATCAAAGTAATCTGCTGAGAAGGAGTGGAGTGGATCTTTCTCTAAATAGGGGGTCAGGCCTGGCTGCACTGGTCACTGGGCACTTGTCACCATGTATACCCAACATGGTGTACATCCAACAATAGGAGAGTTAACAGTTTACATCCGACATTAGGAGAGTTTACTTCACATTTAATTAACATTGAGGTAGGGAGTACATGATACTACGGAATAAACAGCAATGCTGAGTTACTCTGCAGTTATTACAGGCTTGTAACTACTGTATAGACAGCGCTGGTGGTAAGATCCAATTATACCTCCCGCCAGAGGCTCACAGTCCTATACTTTGGAACTTTAATTAGGAAATCTCATATACTTCATTACTGTAGTGGTTCTACATCTGCAAAGTTGAAATGCCGAAGCTCGTCTGTCGCTTATGACAAGACACACTTTCAACTGACTCCCTACTATGAATACTCTGCTATTCACAGACTTAACCAACCTTCTTGCTGTGACTTCAGTGAATGGGAAACAAGCAAACAACCAAAAACAGTACGGATCCTTGCCTCTGTATGATACTATTAGGATGCTCCATAGGAAGAATGTGCACAGAGATAACATGTTGATTCACAGAAATAAACTAAAGAAAATCAGCCACAAGATGTAGTGTAAACTGAACAGTGTGTGTATTGTGTGTTTATGATACAAATCATTGAAAGCGTACACATAACCAATACAATTTAATACAAATATTGAACACATAATAGTAACCAGATATGTTCAGTAATATTTAAGACCTTTGGAAGGATTAATTTCCCATAAGACTAGGTGAACCTGCTTCCTCAGGGGGACACCCAGAAGACTGGCATTTTTGGTTAGTGACATAGAGCCACATGTATGAAAACTGTCAATGTTTAAAACTCACTTTGTTGTCCACAGCAACCAATCAGAGCGCCCCTATCATTTCATATAGTGCTCTGGAAAAATGAGAGGGGCGCTCTGATTGGTTGCAATGGTCAACAAAGTGAGTTTTAAACATTGACAGTTTTCATACATGTGGCCCATGGTGTTTGTTATTGTTCAAAGCCTATTTAAGTCAATATACCTTTACCGATCTACAACGGAAGCCTCTATATCATCTGACACTTTACTGTGCCTTGAAGTTACTGCTGAGGCAACACATTCTCTTTCCTGGAACTTACTGTGATCTATTCTCAGGGAGTGCGGACTTTTAGGCTTGGTAAAAATAGGCAATTTCCTTTTGACTTTTATAATTCCAGTATTTGCTAGTCTATTCATAAGTTAGGAATTTTGCTGTGAGTAACAATTAGAGATGAGCTTTAGATTATCAATGCAGGGGGTAATGAATATGTAAAAAAATTATGAAGAAGGCATTGACCAGTTGTTAACTATTGACATCTGTCACTAAATCCATCTGGAGATTACAACTTAATTCTTTTGAAGTACGACCTTATTAGCTAAATACACCTTAGGGATAGAGTATGAAATGATCATGAAAAACATTTCATTTAAAAATCATGTATAATTTATAGTTAATTAAGGTGATAAAGTAGAGTATAATGTTGGGGTATAAGCAATAGATCCTTAGAAAGAGAAAAGAATTAGAAAAAAAATAGAGTGGTTTGTTATCTAAATGGTTCCTTTGAAAGTAACCGTATGTCAATAGAACTCAGTCTCAAGAATTCAAGAATGTGATAAGTTAGAGTCAACATCCAACTTTCAGTGCGAAGAGAGATCTACCAAATGACTGCTGTTTGCTGGATATTTACAATATTCTTGGGTATTTATTTCAATAATCTTAGAGCGTAAGATCCCTATTAGACAAGTTTGGCTCAATAACCAAAAAATAAAAACATACCGTTTAGTAATAGATCTTAATATATTATCTATTTTACCTTTGTCGTCCTAGTGTACTTATAAATATTTCCTACTAGTGTACAGAATTATGTCGTTAACTAGTGGATTCTGAATAACAGCAGTCTCAGGTGTTCAGAAGAAGCTCCATGGCACACTGTCTATTTTCTAGAGATTCATCCTGCAGCTGCATTCTCTTCAAGATGTCACACAGCAGGATGCAGTGACTAAGAGTACCCATCTCAACAACATCTCAGAATTACCTGCTGGGCTCAGATTCTGAATTTTTCTAAAGAGTTATTCTGGACAGGTAAAAGTCAGAGCAACATCAAAAAGTTTGAGTGAAAAGCAAAACCTTGTCTTTAATAATAACACAAAGAATTTACAGTTTTCTGGTTCCTATAGCAATTTTTTTTATCTGCAGTTATTTTTAGACTGTTAAGGAAACATTTTGCCAAGTTGTCATTAGTTAGTTGGACATCTGTATTGGTGTTTACATGGTGTATTGTTAGACATTATAAATATTTCACATTAGAATTGGACTGTTTTGCTTACTGATATTTAAAAAAAAAAAAGAACTGATATTGCGATTCAGGATTTTGAAACATAGTTTGGCAACATCATGACCCATGAATAGTTCTACATGGATCATATTTAGGTCTTGTCATCAACTTCTGTGAGCTTTTGGTTGTGTACACTAGTTCTATAAGTTTTGTGATATAAAACTAAAGAGGCTAAAAAGATCAAAGGAAAATAATTGCAATAACCAACAGTTCCTAACTGTTATAAAGAAAACCTGTCACATAGTTTTTGCCCCCCCTGGCTGAAGACAGAACAAGGTAGTGACAGACCTACTGTTTCCAGTGCTGTGTCCCTTATTCTGTAAGATACTGTAGTTTTCGTGTATTTAATGCTCAAATCTGCAGTTTTCAGCCAGAAGAGTCATTCGAAGAGTCCTTCAGAGTGACAGTTTTTTTCAAACCCCACCCACCTAAGACTAGCCCTGCCCACCTCAACTGACAAAACCTATTACTGAGCTAACACCTACTCATGAATAAGATTTGAGGGGTAAATGCTCTAAAACTGCAGCATCTTACAGAATAAGGGACACAGCACTGGAAACAGCAGGTCTGTCACCAGCTTGTGCTGCCCTCAGCAAGGGGGTGCACAACCTATGTGACAGGTTCCCTTTAAGGCTCTGCCCAAGATTCCACACAAATTCCAACTTGAAATCCTCATTTAAAACTGAAAGAAAAGGATACCTACTTACCTCAATAGAAGGTATGCACTGTAGTTTATAGGATGCATATTTTTGATGCATGGTTTTCAAAAATGGGATGGGTAAAAATCTCATGCAATACACACTCAAAATATTCGTAAATGTATTGGATGTGGTTTTTAACACAGATCTGCGTCCAAAATCACATGGGTGTGAATGGGACTCGTTTCCATCAGTAAACCGAGAGTAAACCAAATCTAGGTAATGGATGTAGCAATCTTACAGGCAATTAGAATCACATGCAACAAAAACATTCATCTTCTTGTCATATTTTCTATACTAATTTGTGCTTTGCTTTGCTGTATGTAGCCTTCTTTCTCTGCAGGTGAGCAGCACCATTTCCTGTTTCAAATCTGTTACAGTTTGCAATGTAAGATAACAAGCCCCAGAATCCTTTGCTTTCCTTTGACTATTTTCCTTTTTCTCAAGGTTAGTCTCAATGAATGACTCCTGTTTCCTACCTTATTTTAAAAGCCTTGGGAATAAAGGACCAAAGAGGCGGCTTCAAAGACTGCACTTAAAGAACACACTCCTTTGGTCACCTGAGCTTGGCACAGAGCTGTTTATTATGTGTACAGACACACAAAACTGAGCATATAGATAAGAAGTATATTGAGTAATAGCTATATGGTTACGTGTGTTGCTCCATACTGGCTTACAACCAATTGATGATGTCCAATTTGGTTGAGCGGGTTGCCCAGCATATTTCCAGTGCTCAACACAAAATACTGACACTGCCTGATCCCCAGTATTACATGGCAAAAATGCATACTGAAAAATGTCAAACATGAGGTATTAGTTGTTATTTTGGCCAAAATACACAAGCTCTTAATACTGGTGAGCAGGGGATGTCAGTATTCGGCACTTAGACCCAGCGATACATCGCCACCTGCTCTGCTGCATGAACTAGGCTATAGCTATAGCTAGGCTTAGTGGTGTCCCGGAGAAGGCATCATGATGATGTCATGCTGCTTGCTCGGGATTCAAGAGGAGTTTGGTCAGGGAATGTGGAGAGGGGAGTATTTATTTTTTACTGACTGGGGGCCTATGTACCTACCTACCTACGGGGGGCACTATATACCTTTCATTACACGGGGAGGCTGTGTATACCTACCTACAGACTGGTGGTTTATATACCTACCTACCTACTGGGGGGCCACCAGAGACCTATCTACCTATTGGGGGGACTAAACATACCTACTGACTGGTAACCTACATACCTACCTACCTACCTACTGGGGACCACTATAGACCTTTATATCTACTTGGGACGACTGGTGGTCTATATACCTACCTACCGACTGGGGGGGGGCACTACCGACGTATCTACCTACTGGGGGGACTAATATACCTACCTACTGGGGATCCTATAAACCTATGTATCAGTCGGAACCCTGTTTAAATATCTACCTACTGGGGGCCCCCATAAATCTACCAAATAGATGAGAACCTACCTTCCTACTTACCTACCTACTGGGGGACCTACATAACTACCTACTTAATAGGTGGCCTATATACCCACTTACCTACTGTGGGCCTGTATACGTATGTATTTAAATGCCTTTATACCTATCTACATTGTGTTGGACTTATATTCCTACCTACTTAATAAGCGGCCTTCCTACTTACTGGAGGGGTGCTGCTTACCTAACTACCTACTAGGGAGAATATACCTAACTACATACTGAGTGATATATACCTTCCTACCAGTGGGATTATATACCTATCTTTCTTCTTAATGAGGGGACCTATATAACTACGTACTAAAGGGGGAAGCTATATACCTATCTGCCTATTAGGGGTTTAACTTTATGTTTTTCATTTTTTTTTGGAGGAGGTGGGTGGTCTACTTACAATGTGGGGACACAAAATAAGACTGAAACTAGGTGCACAAATAGAAGCCCTATAGCTTTCCATGGCTACTTTTACTGTTAGGGTCACAAGAAGGTCTTTATTACTATTTGGGGCACTATGGATGGGGAGTTTGTGCAGAGAATAGGTAATGAGATGCTGTAAAAGTGAAGAGTCTAAGATGTTTGTGTGGTAAATTCTACAAGGACAAGTAGTGGCCAAGGGAACTTTCCATTACGATCTGGGCCAGATGGAGAAGAATAGGAAAAGAGAACAACTTCCATCAGAGAAGAGAACAACTCATCAGAGAAGAGAATGACTAATTAGAGAAGACATCTCCTGTGAGTCACTGAATGTCAAGGGTTATTTTGCTTCTATGTTGGCTCAGTGCTGTACTCATGGTCATGTGGTGGTAAATTGAATACCAGCGATCTCTGATTACAGGTGATCTGATCTCTCTGTAGTCACTACATGGCGGTATTGTAGGTTACATTGGCACTTCTATAGTGGCAGCATACACTTGACCCTGATCATAAAGCAAGTTCCCGCCTGTCCCTGATGCTGTGAGTAATTGTGATTACTTTCTTGCTTGGGGTTATACTGTTGTTTATGAGGTTTATGAGGTTTTTGACGTGCATGACCAAGGGAAAATTTGGAGGTGGATAATGTATGTGGGCTGGTGAAGGTCTTGTGCCAGGGCTGCCTTTTAGTCCAAGTCCTGCCCTGGGCAGCAATTGTTCATTGGTAATCTGAACCTGTGCAACCCAGTAGCACTGGGGCTTTTAGTGCCTTCCACTAGGAATAGTTTTTTGACTAGCTACTGAGCTGTGAGTATGGCCTTGTGTCTGTGTTTTTAAGTAAGTAATATCACATTTTTCTGTGATTTTTTTTTATAGCAATGCAGGAAGCCCTCATAAAATGCTTTAAAATTTAGAAAAAAAATTGACCCAGACTCCTGGTTTGTCATGTATGCAAGCCATAAAAAGATAAGTGGTTGTGTCAGCTACGTCTTGATAGCAAACGAGTAGAAACAAGATTTCCTTATAATAAAGCTTTCTTACAATGAAAAACATTAACAAATTATGCTCTGATTTGCCTAAGATATTCAAACAGAAACTTCAGTTATATGAGTATATAAGCATAATACGCATAGATCAAAATATTTTTTTACGCGAGTTATCAAACTTTTATTCCACAAACTCTGCCTTGACCAGGTACCAGTTCATTTTAGAAGCTCACTACAAATATATATGTATGCCTTGCTTTACAAGCACTGATTAATATTTTCATCAACAGTTCTCCACAAGAAAGTACACTCTGTAACGGAGGAGGACAATCACTGAGCTAGAACAATGAAGAAGTACTGCTTCATGTCAGACAGACACTTCCATTATCATTCTGTTTATAATTCTAAATGCATTAGTGCATGAGAAGATGAATATGGGAAACAAGTGCATAGAAAGAAGTGCTTGGAGGGATTTTTTTATTTAACTCCTTAATGACCTACCCTGAAAAGGGGTTAATGACCAACTAAAGTTTTTGCTTTCTGCTTGTGTTTTACCAGCTAAAACCTCAATATTTTTAAATGATGTGGCTATATCAGGCAAAAATCAAATGTTTTAGCGATCGCGATATTGGGTAGCATTATATTTTTTATATTAACATTTTCTTTTCATACTAAATAGCCTGTTAACTTAATCCTTAAGGTTATGGATTAAACATAACTGTGAATGTGTAGTATAGCATCATATGTTTAATTTTGGTTTGTTTATTGTATTGCACAATACATGGACAACAAAATATAAAATATATAGAAAAATCACAAATTTAAGTTGTATTCCTATCTCACACTTTTATAACATATTGATAGGCTATGCCATCAATGTGTGACAGATGCAGGTCCTATCTCAGCAATCTATCCAGATCTCGGTAACATGCCCCCTCAAAGGTCTTTGTACTGAACAGAGAGTCAGTCGCGCTTGAGGACAACTCTCCATTCTGTTCTATGGGAGATCAGACTATATCCAAACACCAGCACACTGTCGTTGCTGTCTCATAACCTTAATTACAACAGGAAGACAGAGTTGTGGTGCAAACAGACCGAACCAATTGTTCTGTATGGAGACTTACAAGGGCTCGTTCCCAAGACAGGTGCGGGTCTCAGAGGTGAAACTCAAGTCTGTTACACTTTTATGGCATATTCTATTGGTATGCCATCAAAGTAAGAGATGGGAACACCATTTTACTTATTTATTTATGATTCTTTGTTGCAGGCCTTTTATGGTCCCTAGAGCTGGCTGTTTAGGGTTTCCTATCAGTTCACTGGGAAACTCACTAACTCAATCAAAGGGGGAGGAGGGGTCAGGAGGCTTTTTTAGGAACAGGACTGTTACAGCTATGGTCTTAGAGCAGTTTTTCTCAAGAAAGTTGATGTAGACTGTGGACCAGGTGCCTTCCTTTGCCATCAACTATTCTTCTTTTTTACCAGCCCATGACTTTAGGATTTAAAACATCTTAATATATGTGGCCGGTCTGCCCCTATCCAGGGAGAGATAGGATGTTCCGAAGTGCTCATTCTCAATATGCTCGCAAGCAATGGACCCCGTATACTATTCATTGCGTTTTTGTGTAAAATGTTAATGTTTATCATTCAGCATTAGAATGACTTCATGAATCGAATTTATTTCGTGCTCACGCCAAGTACTAAAAAAATATAAGTACCAGAAAACGTGCTTGTGCTGGCCATTAGTGAATATGAGAAGTACACACTTGTAAAGGCCGGAAGCATTCAACGGATGAGCAAACAAAATGCAGATTTAAGGGCATCACAGCTTTTGCGTTCAGTAAATGAAGATTGATGTGAAATCACCTTATATGTGCAGGTATCCTTACTTCCACAGCATGGTAGAGTTGTTAGTTGTTTGTTTTTGTGCTAATATTTCATAAAAAAAAATACCGTAAACAATTGCATATCCATATCTGTAAATAGTAATTATAGCTGACACAAGCACAAGCGTGGAAATTTATAGTAATCTTAGGGTAACTTTGTTCTTTTTAGCTTTAGTTCAGAAGAAACATCTGTCAACATTTGACAACAATGCTGAAATCTAGTAACAATTGTAAATATGAGGATCATTTTATTTGAGGAAACTTTCCATCAAGAGAAAATGTATATTTTACATAGAAAATGTGGGCCTGTACTTGCAACGCAGAGGAATTGGATCTATGTTTTGTTCATTGACCTCAGGCAGTGATTGTTTCAATATTATCTGATCATCACTCATCTGCTTAGTAAACAGTTATTTCGTGCTAGAATACAGGTATAGCGGAGTAAGAGAACTGTAGCTGTCATATTATATGCAACCACGTTCTGAACATTTATTATACAAGGGAAAAATTGACACAAATATTCTTTCCAAAAATCAGATTGGAAGGACTTCATTTGGTGGGGATTTTCCTTCTTCGCTTTATCCTGTTAGAATTGAAGAATATACCAATGCAGAAAAGGAGCATGATGTGAATGTATAATTTAGGAATAATGAAGACCATCCGTGTCGTACATCAGAGTAATACAAGAATGATACGTTGCAGGTACTTTCTAGCACTTTGTGCACAACAGTGAATACTCAGGTATTGACCTAGATGTTAAGGGTTGATCGAGGGGGAGAGTATAAGGGAACGACCAGACGTTAAGGTGATTGAGTGTGGAAACACATCTGGAGCACTCGAGTGAGTGATATCAGAGAGCATTAGAGAGACACATCACTCGAAGCAACAACTCTTTGGTGTTGGTGTAATGTGAGACATGGTAACCAATTAGTGCATATAGGAGTGCCAGGAATGTGCATGGGTCTCGTAGGCTATCGTTGGTTATCAGAACGAGGCGTGCATGGATGTATTTTTCCCATCCCAGCGCTTTTATTGCTTGAGGGCTAGTAAACGGAGCGGTAGCATGTGTGAAGCCTAGGGAAATCATTTGGCAATTCTTGAATATATTCATGTATTTGCTGTGTGGTGGTGTTAAATTGAAATAAAAGAACAGGACAAAGTGCATATTTCAGTACTTTACGCAGGCAAATTTATGCATGTAAAAAGAGTGAAATGGGAGTAATGCTTAAGGCATCTGTAACAGATAATGCAATAGGCAGAGATGATAAAATATTCACACGATTCTAAAAGACAAGGGCTTTTCGGGCGAGTTTAGATACCATTAAGAAAGATATTTACATAGTAGTGGTAGAGAAAAACCGCAGCTGAGTATGGAAGACTACTACAAGGAGGTGACTAAGATCAAAAGGTCTTATAGATGAGAAGAGGTATTTGAGCTATCATACGAATTGGATAGCTTTGTTCTAACTGCCCACAAGCGCCCGTTAGAGAACAGTAGTAGGCAGGGGTTATCGATCATTTTCTGGATGGTTTCCCATGTTTACTGCACCGCCACTGCCTAAACGACATATTTTCTAATTTGACTCAAAGGCATCTTTTTAGTCTTATGCCATATGCTTATCTCAAAGTTCCCGAATGTCCTCCAGTAAAAAATTCCTGCAAAACTCCTGAGAAAAAGGAGCAACCTCCATAGACGTTCAGGGGAATTCAGTTGAGGCAATTTTTACCATACGTTTTTATGGAGTAGTAGTCAGTTGTAAATATTAATGTCACAGCTTGAGCTACAAGCATTTAATCCTGTAAATGCCGTGGTCAATAGCAGTCACAGAGTCCAGGTGGTTGACAAATGGAGGATCTGGGCCCTTTTTCACCATGCCCATACTGCAAAATGTGGGACATCAGGTTAGGGTGGCCAGTACTGCTTCTACAGGTGCTTTTGCATTTACGGAAGCCAATTAAGGCCCCGCAGATGAGACAATAGATCAACTTAGGCAAAAAAAAATAGAAATCACGGTCAGCAATCTTAACTGCTTTTTTTTTTTCACACTAAATGAGATGTAAGAAAGAGTAACCATGATTATAACAATTCTATCAGCATGGTGTTTGGAAGTGCTCACATAAGGGTCAAGCACCATAAGGGGGCTAAAAATAAAAAAAAGGTTTAAAAATATTTTAAAAAATTAAAAGTTCAAAACACCATCAATCCCATTTTACAAATTAAAAAAGAAAAGCTATATCAGTAAAAGTCCAAGCTATTAAAATAAAACATTTATCCCACGTGGTGAGCACCATAAAAACTTCACCTTCCCAAAAACTGGAATAAAGAGTGATCAAAAAGTCACATGTAGCGACTACACTATATTCTAACCCACAAAAATCAACTCAAACCACAGGACTATAAACAGAAAAATAAAAAAAACTATTGGTCCTAGAAAATAGAACTGCAAAGCAAATTCAAGGAAAGAGAATCCAACTGGCCTGGTGAATAACGACGTTAGATGTAATAATACTGTCACTAGGTGTAAACCCAGTAACAAAGTAATCCAGAAATACCTAGAAGTAGTGTCAGGGACCTGTCAGTGGACACGACAGCCAAGACACAGACAAGTGTGAGAGGCCTGACACTGGTCCCCATCCTCTGTGTCCCCTGCCGTTTGTGGTGTTGAGGAACCCAACTCCCTTATTAAGGCCGGCCCCTAACCAGGAAGAATAATGACTAGTGGCATCTTAGCCAAGTTGAAACATATGTGACAGGGATCAATACAAACACAGAACCAAATAAATGTAGTCAGGCCAAGACCTAATCGGTATAACAGAACGAGTTTACGAGGTCACAGAACGTGAGACAAAGATGGTAACTGGATTCCAAGCAAAAGGACAGACAAAGCAACAGAAAGACGAGGCGAAAACCGGCTGAACTATCAGGTGTGAAAACCTCATACGCAGCTAAATGGTAAGGAAAGTTGAAAGCCTGTGACAATGAATAGGAAGGGGGAAATAAGAAAGCAGAAGTTTGATAGTAAGCAGGAACCAGTCAATCACACAAGAAGAAACTATTAACGCCGAAAGAGTGAGCTTGAAATTTTCTGGTCATGAGGGCCGATTGGCCAGAATACAATTATAGTCCAAAGTAGTATGACTCTGAGTCTTCACAACAGGGAGAAGGGAAATAAAGCGAAAGCCTGCAGTTATGGTTTGCACGGTTGATCGCCGGCTACCAAGCAGAAGACACATAACATGACAAGTAGATTTTTTTCCCTCGTTCTATCACACAAATAATTTTCTTTTGGTCTCTTAGTAAATTATATGAAGCATGTTGCAGACAAAAATATCTGCAATACGAACGGGTTAGTTCAACAACAAAAATATATATTACTCTCTGTTTGTTGCAGATGGTGCCGTGTGAAAAGCATGTAATATTAGGTCTATGGTTCACATTCTGCAGTCGGAGGTTTTCATAATATGCACCGAACACAATGCTTTCTCGTTTGGGGTAACACAAGATAGAATATTTGTATTATGAGAAACGGTATGTGATATTTACTGCTAAATATTGAAGCATGAGTTAGTCAAAGATGAATGTTTGCTGTGCAGAATTGTGAATAACAAATGTAAACACAAGGCTTGTATGTAGGCATTTCACCTGTAAAAAAACATGCTGTCAAACCATGGCAATTTATAGTAAAAATACATGCAGTTTTTCAAATAAGTATTTTTCCTACCTTTTAAAACAGAACACGAATCCAAACGAAACCACATTGTTTGAATCCAGCATAATAATGAAACCAACATGTGGTTCCAAATGTGACCATGGGCATAATGTCATGTTAAACCACATGCACAAATAGAAACCTGAACTAATTATCCAAACTGATGTGGTCTGGTAGAGTAGCCTAGAGAGTAGTTCACTTTAGTAAAAGCAGATACAAACTGAGTAGAATTAATGCTAAGAGCTAAGGTGTCATGCAAAGGGGTACATAAAGACACTTTGATTGTATCATGTCATGTGAATCAAGACTATCTTGCCTTTTCTTAGATTTTTTAGGCTTATAACATATCAGTAGTCTTATGGCAAAAGAAAGTAAATGTGAAAGCAAATGGGGCAGTTTCTTTCCTTTTTTTACATTTCTCATGGTTGTGTTTCTCCCACCTAATACATCATCAACTCTTTAGTTCACAATAGTGAGTCAACAAAACTACCTAATTTGATATGAGTTTACCTCCAAATGAATAATTATTATCATATGCATTACGAAAAAAACAGATGTAACTGGTATAGTTACTAAAAAGTACAATAGGCATTAAGATGGTACAATGTAAATGTAGCTGAGATTATTTACCATGCAATCCATGGAAAAATCTGCAAGATAACATGCATGCTGCGGCCGTCAGTCCAGTCTCTTACTGCAAATGGCAATGTATTTCTACTCTTACTCACAGGTATTGTACTATAAATTGTCAGACACAAACACGAGGCCATACTTACAGCTTAATGACTGAACATTGAACTAATCCCAGTAGAAGGTAATACAAGCCCTACTGTTACTTGGTAGAGATATAACAGAGTACCAGTTAACATCAGTTTGCAGAGAAACCATAATACAAAATAACACAAATGCAAATTACTACTAGATAAGACAATCACACACACATCCTACATCCATGAAGGGTGTAAGGGGTCCAATCGAGTTGCTTGCTTAGTTTATACAATTCCATACAGATAACATTAAACAAAGAGTACCAATTACAACAATCAGAGGATGAGGTACACCATGCAGGCTTACAACCTATGGGATAATGCCCAGTAAATTTCAAATGTCCAGTACAAAATACTGAGACTGTCTTCTCCCCAATATTACAGGGTAAATAACATGCTTTTCTGCATACTGGTGTGAACTGGTACTTATCCAATGTGCAGGTTTTTTTTTTTTTTTTAAGGGTGATTTCATCACAGTGCATTTTGATGTTTATTTTTAGTGCGTTTTTTTGTGTCAAAGAGAGCACGGCATATTAATACTTAACATTGCTGGCACAAAAACACGGCAAAAATCGGGTAAAATCATGATTTTTACCCGCGATTTTTTTATTTTTTAAATATTTTGCAAGCGAGTTATTTGTGCAGCAATGTACAGTATTAATTTGCTGAGATTGCCTTCCTGCACAAAAAAATGCATTAGAAAAACGCAATCAAAAGAGCTCACTAATAATAAAGCACCTAACCTAGGCAGCTACGTCCCCGTAAATGATGTGTGTGTGAGCAGCTTGTTCATGTAGTTATCTTGTACTGTTAAATATTCTCACAAGATAGCACTGGATTATATTGCCTCCTGCTTGGTGATTTGTTCAATTGTTGCAGTTCCATTGAACTGTAAGTCGTAGAGCCATTTTCTTGTGTTTGTAAGTAAATCAATGTCCCAAAATTCTTCTGGTGATTATTATTTTTTATTGTATTATTGCTAGGGGCTTCGCAAGCACGATATGTCAAGACGCCTTAGGCCCCGTTCACACGCTTATTTAGCCGACTGGATTGTGGCGCCGTAAATCTGCCGCGCCGATTTGCGCTCCAATACGGCTCCAATCCGTCGGAGTCTTACGGGTAATCCACTGCTCTCATTGAAGAACAGTGAGAATTCCTGTCGCTTGCTTCTCCGCTTTCGGCAAATCCGTGCCGCGAGGGGGAGAAAGTGGGACATAGCACGATTATTTACGGCGCGGGGCGACTAAAGCGTAAACAATGCATTGTCCTCTATTGGGGCCTGGTAGAGCGGCGGTCCCCCGCCGCTCTCCCGGTCCCGCTCCCCCATTCCCGCCGCCGTATTCACGGCGTATTCTGTGCGCCTCAATACGGCGCACAAATCCGCCGTGAATAAGCCGTGTGAACGGGGCCATAAAGTGTGTTGCAAGCTTACATACTTTGACCAGTACATCAACTTACCGTATATACTCGAGTATAAGCCGACCCTGGCATAAGCCGAGGCACCTACTTTTGCCACAAAACTGGGAAAGCTTATTGACTCGAGTATAAGCCTAGGGTGGAAAACGCAACGGCTACTGGTGAATTTTAAAAATAAAAATAGATACCAATAAAATTACATAGGCAGTTTAATGTCCCCCATAGGCAGATATAGCCCTGTATAGAGAGTTTAATGTCCCCCATAGGCATATATAGGCTGGTATAGGCAGTTTAATGTCCCCCATAGGCAGATATATGCAGCTATATGTCCCCATAGGCAGGTTATAGGCAGGTATAGGTCGTTATAGGCAGATATAGGTCCTCATAGGCAGGTTATACGCAGGTAATTGCCCCCATAGGCAGGTATAGGTCGTTATAGGCAGGTATAGGTCCCCCTTGGCAGGCTATAGGCAGGTATAGGTCCCTAGGCAGGCTATAGGCAGGTATAGGTCCCCTAGGCAGGCTATAGGCAGGGTATAGGCAGGTATAGGTCCCCTTGGCAGGCTATAGGCAGGTATAGGCAGGTATAGGTCCTCTAGGCAGGCTATAAGCAGGCATGGACAGGGTTTTAAAACAAAAAAAAAACACTTACCTCGATCCCTGCTGCTCCGTCTCCCTCGCCGCTCCGCCTCCTCGCTGTCCGGCCTCCCACGCGCTCTCTTCGGTCTTCTCGGCACAGGCGGGTGATGTCATCAGGCCGCGCACGCAGCGTGATGACACACGCTGCCTGTGCCGGAAACTCCGGACAGCCGCAAGTCTGCGGCTGCAACGGAGTACACTGCGGAGCACGGAGCGCTCGCTCTCTGCCCCGCAGTGGTATCTTCTCCTGTATGCGCTCCGGAGGAGTCGCATACAGGGGAAGAGATAGCTGACAGCGCCTGGGCCACCGCAGTGCCCGGACGCTGTCAGGTACTCGGCATTCAGTTATATGCGCTCCCTGAGGAGTCGCATATAACTGAAGCATCCCTGTCGGTGCACGGGCCATCGCAGCACCCGAGTGCCGACAGTGACTCGAGTATAAGCCGAGGGGAGATTTTTCAGCACATTTTTTGTGCTGATAAACTCGGCTTATACTCGAGTATATACGGTATACCTCATATTAGATATTTTTCCAGTATGTAGTTTTGCTCTGTAACACTGTGGAGCAGAGGGTGTCAGTATTTTGTGTTGGACAATTGAAATATGCTTTGCAGCCTCTCCCAATTGAATAATAGAGGCATCATAGGTTGTAAGTCAGCATGGTGTACTACATGTAACTGTATAATTGGCATCCTTTCTAAGCCTTAACTATATGCAATTGTAATACTAGCAACCCCCCACCCATGTATTTTTGCATTTGTGCAGTCTACCCTGTATTGTATTGTATTGTATTGTGGCTTTTCTGCATACTGGTGTGAACTAGTACCTTAATAATGTGCTGTTTTTAACCAGGCAGCTCCCCCCTAGTGTATGGATGTGTGAGCAATTGCTCATTGGTTATCTGCACCTGGTAAATTTTTCCCAAGTAGCTCCAGGGTTTATATTGCCTTCTACTGGGAATAGTTCAATGTTCAGCCATTGAGCTATAAGTATAGCTTTGTGTTTGTATTTTTAAGCAAGTAAGTTTGTCTGTGATTTTTTTTTTTACTATAAATGGTCACAAAGTTACAGTGCAGAATATGCAATAAAAAATCTTTGTTTTGCTACATCTTTACATGGCCATACAATAGCAGTGAGAAATGTCCTTGCTTTGTGCTATTAAGTTTGTACTTCAGTGTATTCTTAAACATGGCTGGCCCTTTTGTCTGGGCATTAGTGGTTACCTTTTTCACTGGACACTACAAATGGTATCTTTAATATGTCTCAATGCAAATCAATATGTCTAAATACAAATGGTATCGTCAATCTGTTTCCATCACAATTTCGGATATAAGAAAAATATACTGAAGCAGATTTAAAATTACTTACTTTCGACAACTTAAAACTAGACCAGGTAGTCAGAAAATGTGCCACGTTTGGCCCAGTGAGACACATTGAGTGATATATTTTGCAGACTTTTCAAAACTGCCTAGTAAGGTGCAAAAAGTGTCTAAAATGCATAATAAATGGGGAACATGGCATGTAACCAGTTTCTTAGTACAATTAGCATCATATTTCTGGCACATTGTTCTAAGTGTATCTCCCCAATTGTTTACAAAAAGCATGCAGAATCAGCTAGGAAACAAATAAGCCCCTTCTATTATACACTCTGGCACTGATATTTCATCACAAAAAACAACTATAAATCTGCTAATTATAAAAATTCATTCTATTCCAAAAACATCTTAAGTGTTTCTTTAAAACCCAGCATAGAAATGCATGTATACAGTCCATCACATGTGCCACGTGCCTAATCTATCACTGTGTTGCTGTCTTTTCCGACAATAGAAGAGCGTGTTTTAATTAAAACAAAACTGCTGTAAGACTATTCTGGATTCATGCAGAAGAGCAGAGCGGACCGGCTGTGCATTTTACCTCTTGCCAAATTCAATGCAACGCCTGCTTTGGTATTCACTTCACATCCATAGTACATGAAATAATAAGTGTTCTACGCTAGAACACTGAGCACAGCCGCTGCAAAGAGCTTAAGATACAGCATCGCACTGCCAGTGTCTGCCCTGGGGAGATTACAAGCTGAAAAAAGGCAAAAAAAAAAAAGAGAGGAAAAGAGTGTGTCAGCTAAAGAGAGAATGAAAGAGGAAGAGACAGATTGTCACAAGGATGAAAGAGATGCAGATGGAGTAAAAATTAAAAGACAGACAGACTGAAAGCCATTAAACGCTGCACACAGACTAGTGTAGATAAAAAATGGAAGAATCAGTATGTATGCCAACAGAATGTGAGCAATCGAAAATCAGTTCTTGCAAGAATATAGAAAAAAGCTCAAAAAAAAAAAATCTAAAACTGGGGATGTAAAATGTAGTGGGTAGGAAAAAGACATTTCAAAGCTGGCAATCAGTGAAAGGAAAATATAGAAGCTGAAAAGGTTAAAGAAAAAAGACCCAAGTGTGAAACTCCACAATGGGAATAGTTTAGTCTTACATTTTTGTAGCAGCTAGGTACTCACACTCCACTATCAAAAGATCAAACTAGTTTCATACTCTATTAAGAAACCATGGGTGGCACGTACAATGATATAAAAGCATGGTGCCTTGAAAGTAGTGCTGCCCCAGGTTTCCTGAATAAAAAGGAGCTCCAGTTGATTTGTACTTAGGGATGATCTGGAAAAGTCTGCAACTGCAAGAAGCTGGCAATGGTAGATGATTAGATACCAGCAACTTCACCAATGCCGAGGCCTGTATTTGTAACTCAAAGCAAACATGGAAATTACAGCAGATATAACACTGAAGTAGTACACGAGCAAATAGGTCTTTACTGGAAATAGATTTATTCTTATTTCACTTCCCATACCTCCTCCGATCTACAAAGTTATTTTTTTCAGGTTTCTTTTTATATGTTTTTAATATTTTACAGCTTAACATAAGTCAGCAGTGGCTAATTACAAGTTAAGGTCAGTTAAAATGAATATGGAGAATTATTTTAAGTAGCAGTACAAAATATTCTAAAATTGTAATAATGTTACATAGTTACAAAGTTACATAGTTAGTACGGTTGAAAGAAGACTCGTGTCCATCAAGTTCAACCAAGGGTGGGGAAAATGTGTGTGAGGGAGAGAGACAAGGGGCGACATGTATGAACGGGCTTTACGCCTGTTTTCTGGCGTAACCTGCGCCTCACCGGCTCGAATCCCCTGTCGGACGCAGGGATGCGATGTTAGGCGCAGTGTACGCCACGTTCAGCTGCGCCCCGCAGGAAGGTACGTGCAATGGTCGCGGTGAGGGCGTTCCGGCGCGGGACGCGGCGTACTCGAAAACTCAGAGGCATGTACGATCGCGAGTCGGCAAAGTGCGGCACATTGCAGCGCTCGGCAGCTTCGACAGGCAGACCTGGTTGATTCTGGTCTAAATGATCCAGCGGAGGCGAAGTGAAGCGAGAACAGAACATGAGAGGAAACATAGAAGAAGATCGCAAGAGAAATCTCGTCCCCCAACTGCTCGTGGGGCATGGAGTATGTTTCCCAAAGAAAATCGCCTTTATTAGGCGAAAAAACTTTAAATCAGAAAAAGAGCTCAAACCTAATAAAAAATAAAATAAAAAAATCACTTTCCAAAAATCTAGAACGGCGCTACATCAGGAATTAGGATCTTGGAAATTGCCGGGAAATACAGTAATTCAAATTTTGTAAGCTATTCTGGTCGGCAGAAACCAGCCAATCAGAATAGGAGCGACAGGGACCCATTAAAACCTATGGAGAAGTATGGACCAATCAAAATCAAAGGCGGGACAGTTCAAAATACAGTAAAAATGCAGAAAAGAGCTGATTGGTTCAGCTAGCGGGGGCTTGGCTATCTCAGCTAATCAGAATAGGAGCGGCAGGGACCCATTATAACCTATGGAGAAGTTTTGACCAATCAAAATAAAAGGCGGGACAGTTCAAAATACAGTAAAAATGCTGAAAAGGGGCTGATTGGTTGAGCTAGCGGGGGCTGGCTATCTCGGCCAATCAGAATAGGAGCGACAGGGACCCATTATAACCTTGGAGAAGTTTGGACCAATCAAAATCAAAGGCGGACAGTTCAAAATACAGTAAAAATGCAGAAAGAGCTGATGGTTAACTAGCGGGGGCTTGGCTTCTCGGCAATCAGAGCGCGAGTACTGTCCATTGTAGTCAGGGAGAGATCGGGGCATGAATCTCGGCGCTCAGCACCGTGCGGCATGGAGTATGATTAAAAAAAATCATTCTTAAATTAAGTGTAAAATATTATCTGAAAAAGAGCTGAAACCTTCTATAAACATAAATCAATCAAATCCCAAACAATGCGTTTGTCGCCGAGACCGGCGCTACATAAGGAATTGGTATATAGAGAATTGCCGGGAAATACAGTAATTCAAATTGTTTAAGCTCTTTTCATTGGTCGGCAGAAACCAACCAATCAGAATAGGAGCGACAGGGACCCATTATAAGCTATGGAGAAGTATGGACCAATCAAATGAAAAGGGGACAGTTCAAAATACAGTAAAAAAAGGAAAGAAAAGACCCTGATTGGTTGAGCCCAGGCGGCAGATATGAATCCACCAATCAGATGTAGTCGCTGATTGGCTAAGCAGGACGAGCCCCTCTTCCCTCAACCAATCACAGTCCTAGAATATTTCACATAGACAGTAATAACTTTTAGGGCGCCCTTCTTTCGCGCCCTTTTTTCTCCATTCAAAATAGACGCACTACATCTGATTGGTGAATTCATATCTGCCGCCTGGGCTCAACCAATCAGCTCTTTACTGCCTTTTTTACTGTATTTTGAACTGTCCGCCTTTTCATTTGATTGGTCCATACTTCTCCATAGCTTATAATGGGTCCCTGTCGCTCCTATTCTGATTGATTGGTTTCTGCCGACCAATGAGAGAGATTAACAATTTTGAATTATGTATTTTCCCGACAATTTTCCTCTTTTTTCCAATTCCTTATGTAGCGCCGGTCTCGGCACAAAAACGCATTGTTTTGGGATTGATTGATTTATGTTGTATAGAAGGTTTCAGCTCTTTTTCAGATAATTATTTACACTTTAAAAAAATTTTTGATTTATTTTATCAACTCCATGCCGCACGGCGCGGGCCCGGTTTTTTAATTTTCCCCCCGACTCTCATTACTTCCCAAGGGACAAGTAGCCGCGCTCTGTTTGGGCCGAGTAGCCAAGCCCGTAGTTCAAAAAATCACTCTTTTCTGCATTTTTTACTGTTTTTTGAACTGTCCCCCCTTTGTTTTTGTTTTGGGCCCAAAACTTCTCCATAGGTTATAATGGGTCCCTGTCGCCCCCTTTTGTTTGGCCGAGATACCCAAAGCCCCCGCTGTTAACCAATCACCTCTTTTTTGCATTTTTTTACTGTATTTTGAACTGTCCTCCCTTTAATTTGATTGGTTTCATACTTCCCATGGGTTTTTAAGGGTTAGTCCTCCTATTCTGATTGGCGGCTTCTGCCGAAATGAGAATAGTTTTAAAAATTTGAATTACTGTTTTTCCCGGCAATTTTCAATACCCAAAAAAATTCCCCGATGTAGCGCCCGTTCTTGATTTTTGGAAAGTGATTTTATTTATGGTTTTTTTTAATGGGTTTTCGCTCTTTTTCAGAGAATTTTTTGCCTTATAAAGGCGATTTTTGATTCATACTCCGCAGAACTCTTTAATGTTTTCTGCTGTTTTCCAGCCTGTCTCGAATCGGAATACATGTGAGGCGCAGTCCCGCACTGCGCCTAAGTCCCGCACTGCGCCCCACACACTGGCGAGGTGCGGGAGACTTTATATGATATGTATGAGCGCACTACCTCGGGCGGCGAATCATAGGCGCAGCCCCGCAATGCGCCTAAGTCCCCGCACTGCGCCCCACACACTGGCGAGGCGCGGTGAACTTTCCCCCGCATGTATGAGCGCACCTCCTCGGACGGCAAATCTTAGGCACAGTCCCGCACTGCGCCTAAGTCCCCACACTGCGCCCCACACACTGGCGAGGCGCGGCGGACTTTACATGTTATGTATGAGCGCATCCCAGCGCCGACATAAATCAGGTGCAAATTTTGCCGGAAAACTGGCGAAAAGGTGCGCCCCGACGTGACGAGCTTCATACATGTCGCCCAAGGACTTTAAGCCCAGCCTCACCACTGGTTAATGCCCTGAAACCCAAAAGGCAAAACCCAATCTGCTCCAGTGGAGACCATATCTCTGACCCCAGAGCCTCCACCAGCCAGGATCCAGAATTTTACATAGCTATGTACACATTAATATTCTTTAGTTCCAGGTAGGTATCTAAGCCTTTCTTGAAACTCTCTACAGTTCCTGCGTGACCAGCTCCTCAGGCAGGCTATTCCCCCAGATTCACAGTTCTTACAGTGAAGAACCCCTCTTCTCCTCTGGAGATTGAATTCCTTTTTTCTCTAGTCGAAGGGATGTCCCCTTGTCTTTTGAGGGGGCTTCATTTGAAATAATTTTTCCCCATACTTTTTTGTAGGGAACCATTTTATATTTATATTAAATTAAACATGTCCCCCCGAAGCCGGGCTTTTCTCAAGACTTAAATAAATTCAATTCTACTAACCTCTCCTCATAACTAAGATGCTCCATTCCCCTTATAGGTTTGGTTGCTCGTCTTTGTAAATCTCTCTAGCTCCATTACATCTCTTCTATAAACTGGGCCCAGAACTGAACAGCATATTCTAAGTGAGGACGCACCAATGCTTTGTACAGCAGTTTGAATTACATCCTTGTCCCGCGAGTACATGCCTCTTTAATACAGCCAATATCTTTCTTTCCCTAGAGGCAGCTGATTGACATTTTCATGCTGTTCTGTAGTCTATCATCTACAAGAACGCTTAGATCTTTCTCAACAAGCGATTCTCCACGTTTTTCTCCCCCTAGGACATATGTTGCCTGCAGATTATTTCTACCCAGATGCAGAACATTACATTTATCCACATTGAACCTCATTTGCCAAGTGGATGCCCAAGCACTCAGTGTGTCCAGGTCTGCTTGCAATTTATGAGCATCTTCCATAGATTGCACTACCCTGCATAGCTTGGTGTTATCTGTAAAAATCGAAACCGTGCTATTGATCCCTTCCACTATATCATTAATAAATACATTAAATAGGGGAGGACCCCAAAACTGAGCCTGTGGCACACCACTCACAACCGGGGACCATCAGAGTAGGAGTCATTTACCACCACTCTCTAGATACGATTCCAACAGCCAGTTTTTAATTCAATTACACACTGTTTTCTCTAACCCAATGGATTCTAATTTACCTAACAAACGCTTATCCAGGACAATGTCAAATGCCTTTGCAAAGTCTAAAAACACAATATCCACAGCTGCCCAGCTATCCAAACTTCTACTCACCTCTTCATAAAAACAGATCAGATTGGTCTGAAGCCTCTGTCCTTAGAAATCCATGCTGGCAATCACTAATAAAAATTGTGTTTGTCAACATACTCCTATATATAGTCCCTTATGAGCCCCTCAAACATTTTTCCCACAACAGATGTTAAACTTACTGTTAAATAAAAAAAAATCCTGGCACCTTGGAAAATTATGTGATGTTTAAAGGGGTTTTGCCATGAAACTCTTTCATACCTCCTGCATCCAGTTCTTCAGCCTGTGTCTCAGAAGGGGGCATAGTGGGTTTGTTTTGAATGCTTTTCATGTGATCAGGCAGGATGACATCAACATGCCATTTCCTCTCTGTAGTGAAAAAGGTATGTTTATGTATGATTTGTAGTAGCTTCACTGTAGCTCAGTGTAAATTTTTTGCCCTTTTCAGCACAAGGGTCCTTGGGTTTACAATACCTGCGGAACTAACCTGTGGATTTTTTTTTCTTCTTTATTAATGCACATACTTATCTCATTGAGGTTTTCTTTTTTTTATTTGCCACTGTTTGACTTATTATAAATAGTCCAAAGGGACCCCAATAGTAGAATGACAGCACCGGGGTTTGAACACTCGTAGCTGCCTAGAGGAGAGTTGATGTCTGGCATGTGCCCACAGGACTGAGGCTACAGCCCTGGTTGTTATCCCTGGAGAGAGCTGTTAACAATGGATCACTAAAGGAGCAGCTAAACCAAAATGGTGCAGAATTTTGTAATAATGATGAATGGTGAAAATGTTTATTATTTAATTTTCAAACTTCCCACGTCAATTTTACTTTGTGGCAAAACCGCTTTAAGATAACTAGGTCCATAGGTATTTTGACTGTGACGGTTTTCCCACCATACACATTGATTGCAGATTAAGGATATGCTGTAAATGTGGCATATGTGCGTGCTGCTCAGCATTCCAACCACTTCTCTATTCCAAAAGAAGAGGTCTCAGTGCTCACTTTAGAGACAGGTGCAGGTCCTATAGGTGGGAACCATACCAACCTGACATTGATCGCCTACCCTAGTCATATGCTATCAATGTCTAAAGTGAGACAACCACTTTGTGAAGCATAGATGAAGCAACTTTACTAGAGGCATTGCTAGAGTCCTAAAATATTTGGAGCACAAGTCTCAAGATATGTTTTAACTACCCCTCCACAAAAATAAATATTGCAAACAGCATATGTATAAGTCAACTTTTACAACACTGCAGGCTTTGATGCAGTAGTTCTGCTCTGTATATGATAGTATACCTTCAATTTAGTCCTCAAATAATGGTCAGATTCCAGGTATGACACAGTAAAAAGTGACTGCAGTTCTTTAAAGTGTAGAATGACTATAGTATAAATGCAGCTAGTGAATCACAGGTGGCATCTTCTTTATTTATTTGTTATATTATATTGTTATATTATATTGTTCTTTGATGCTTTATGTGGGAGATGCAATTGTGTTCTGCACAGAAAGCATGTACGTTTAGCAAACAGAGACCAAATAGGGCTATATTTATTCTACTGATTCCTATGAGATGGTGGCTGCTATGTCACGTACCTGTTGGGGGACCTTTTTCACAGAACCTCAACGCATACATCTGCAGAGAATGAACCCAGCCTTACCTTTTATTCTCATCAGTACATTTCTGTGTCCCCTTCTTACAGTCATTTGCCTTCAAATCATGAGCCTAGTGTTTCTTTATTCTTACTCTTCTCTTCCCATCATTTTGGTACAAGTTAATCTGGATTTCATCTGACCAAGGAAGTGGGTGACTTTTTTTTTTTTTACATCTAGCCTTTTTGTTATTGAGTATTACCTGTGGTTTGCAATTTGAGATAAACTTTCTCTATTTATATTCATGAAGGCATCTCTTGATTGTAGACTTTGACAATAATTTGCCTACGTCCTTGAGAATGTTCTTGAGTTGGTTAAATCTTGTGAAGTGGGTTTCTTTACTAAGGAAAGAATTCTGCAATCATCCAATATAGTTGTCCATGTTCTTTCAGGCCTTTTAGTGTTGCTAAGCTCACGCATGCTTTCCTAACTTTTAAGAATGTACCAAACTATTAATTAGGCCATTCTCAAACTTTCTGCTCTGAAAGATTTCTTTTTTTAGCTGATTGATTGCACCCTTCACTTATACAGACCTGGAGCATGTATTGAGAGTCCCCAATAACTGCTACCAAACATAAATTCAACAATTGGAATTAATTGGAAATTGGAAATTAACTCCCAACTTTTAGTCCCTTTAATATATCTTGAAATAATTAGCCCTTCACAGTCTATGAAACTCTGTTAGTCAATTATTTGTTACTTTAAGCCTGTGAAAATGGATGGACTATGTAATCAATGGCTGTATTTACTAAATGTTCTATGAAATAGTTTTTGTTCAACGCCCTGAATTAAAGACCATGTGTATTATATTCTGAAAAGATCTTGATAATCATAGACACAAAAGTTTCACAGAGGTACACTTTGCTGCTTAGTTGCCAATCCAGTGTATATGTGTAAATGTCTGAACATATAGAAATATAATTAGAGATGGGCGAATTTCTCAAAAATTCGATTCGGTGACTTCGCCGAATTTTCCGACAAAATTTGTTTCGGTCTGAATTACTTCGGGACCAATCACGTTAAAAAAACAGCTATTTCCAGGCTGCACAGAGCCTGCAGGGTGCTGTAGAACGTTGTGCCATGCTTAAATATGCAGAGGGAGCTTGGTTTGGTCTTCATACAATGTTGTGTTTTAGTATGACACGCAGATGACTGCCGCCGCTCTTAGAATCGCTTCACTATAAAATTCCCTGGGCACTTAAGAGGGCAAAACTGACCAAAAAACTGAAGGGGAAATGTAGCCTGATAAAGTCATGGCAGCGACAGCTAGAAAAAACAAGCTGAGGGCTCAGGTGGCAACATCAGTGACAGAGCGTGGAGGTGACAGTGGCAGCCACAGCAGCATGAGGTCAAACAGTGGCACAATGATATTCTGGAGGTGTCAAAAACAGGAGTAGGCCACAGAGTGGCACAATGACACAGTGTGTAGGTCCTGCAGCAGCCACTGCAGCATCTTGAGGTCAGAAAGTGGCACTAGTACAGAGTGTGTAGGTCACGGCAGCAGCCACAGCAGCAGCATGAGGTCAGACAGTGGCACAATGACATTCTGGAGGTGGCAAAAAACTGGAGTAGGCCACAGAGTGGCACAATGACACAGTGTGGAGGTAATGGCAGCAGCAGCATGAGGTCAGACAGTGGTACAATGACATTCTGGAGGTGGCAAAAACTGGAGTAGGCCACAGAGTGGCACAATGACACAGTGTGGAGGTCACGGTAGCAGCAGCATGAGGTCAGGCAGTGGCACAATGACATTCTGGAGGTGGCAAAACAGTAGTAGGCCACAGAGTGGCACAATGACACAGTGTGGAGGTTACGGATGCAGCCACAGCAGCAGCATGTGGTCAGAGTGGGTCTCAATGACATTCTGTAGGTGGCAAAACAGGAGTAGGCCACAGAGTGGCACAATGACACAGAGTGGAGGTGACGGCAAGAACAATAGAATGAGGTCAGAGAGTGGCACAATGACAGGGTGTGGAGGGTACGGCAACAGCCACAGCAGCAGCATTTTCGAGAGTGGCAAAATGAAAAATTTCCCGGGAGGTGGCAAAAACAGGATAGGCCACTAGGGGCACAAGACGCAGTTGTGGAGGTCAAGCAGCCAGATGGGGTCAGGCAGGGGACAAGCTTTTGGGTGGCAAAAACAGGACTAGACACGAGTGGCCAAAAACAAGGTGGAGGTGACGGCAGCGGGCAACCGCATGAGGTCAGGAGTGGCCCAAGGGAACAGTGTGGAAAATACCGCAGTAGCAACAACAGCAGAAGCAGCATGAGTCAGGGTGGCACAATGACAATTCTGGGGGGGCAAAAACAGAGTGGGCCACAAAGGGGCACAATTGAGCAGTGTGGGGGGTCAAGGCAGCAGCGCATGAGGTAGGGCGGGGCACAATGACATTTCTGGAGGTGGAAAAAAACGGACTAGACCACAGATGGCACAAAAACAGAGGTGGAGGTGACGGCAGCAGGAGCAACCGCAGAGGTCAGAGAGGGGGCCCAATACACAGGGGTGGAGATGCCCGCGTAAGCAAAAAGCAAAAGCAGCATGGGTCAGAGGTGGCACAATGCCAGTGTGGGGTATGGCACCAGCAAACACAGTAGCAGTTTGGGTCATAGAGTGGCACAATGACAGGTGTGGGGGGGGTGGCAAACAGTCCCTGTAAGTGGGGGTTTGGGATGGGAAACGGCAGCAGATGGGGGCATAGGGGGTGGCGGCATCAGAATAGTGGTGGGAGGTAGTTTAAACCCAGACTCATTTTCCAGTTTGGGTGAGGTGTCATGGCTGATGTGTTGACGCCTAAGACTTGGTGTTGGAAATCCCGGCCGTTTTCGCCCGATTAAACTTGAAAAAAGGTCAGTCGTTCCAATTTCCCCTGGAAAAGAGGTTTCCTTGGAGTAAAGAGGCCCCCCCCCACTGAAACACCCGTTTGATGCCCACTCTGGCTGGGGGACAGCTTCTCCACTGCAAATCGGGAAGTTGCGGCCACACATCCGTTTTGGCGCCCCGTAGTCCCCGGTGTTTAAATGGGGTGGGAGATCTGTCCCCAATAGGCCACCACCTGTTGGGGTTTAGGGACTGCCCCGGTCCTGCGGCTGCTGGCGACTGCCCTCCTCATGGCGGGTGAAGCAAACTGTAACAGTGACTCGACTTAGGTGTGCTGATAGCGGACTGCTCCAACCCCCCATCTTCCCCCCGCCGCGGGGTATACGTGAGGCTGAAGAACCCCCCGGTCAGACCCATCAGGGAGGGATGATGCCCCCCCAAGGCAGCGGCCAAGATACGGGATTTCCCAAGTATTTGAGTTTGTCTCCTTCAGCAGCTGGGAAAAAGGCTCCCATTTTGGACCCGGGGGCAAGGGTCCTATGGGTGGAGACCAGAAATCTCCCCCTGCCGGATGGTGATATTCGGCTTTACGCCAGGGAAATCGCATGCTGCGGGCCATCTGCACAAAAATGATCCGAGGGGTCCCCGCCTTTTCCACTGTATACTCCACGGTGCTTGCGGGGCATTGCCCCGTCTTCCTCATCTCCATCTACCCCTCCAAATGCCCTGCTCCCCTTTTGTAAATGGGTAGAAAAACCCCCTCATTTCACCCGGCAATGCTTTGCCCAAAGTCCTCCCCCTCCCCTCCCCCATTTCAGTCCCCACCCGGACTCATTGGCGCGAGTGTGGTCGCCAGTCCGTCCCCCGCCCAGACAGATTTTTCAGCATCTGTTTCCGGACATGAAGCATGGAAAGACTTATAACCCCTAGTCCTGGCGATGACAAATAAAGTGGCCCCCGAATGGCCTCAACAGACGGAGGTGTCAGCATGAGCTGCCACTGGTGCATCAAAAATTTCAAGGGGGAGTATGTGTGACTTTTTTCGCCGAGGAAGCCAGGTGGAAATGGTGAAACCCCTATGCCCCACACATGTGGTAGAGGAAAAAAGTACTTGTGGAGGCGAGATGGGTTTTGGGGGTGGAAACGAGGAGGCGGACATTGGGCAGGAGCCCCAGTTTGACAAAGTGGAGGAGAAAGGCGCGTCTCCTGTCCAAGTTGTTGGTGTGCCTGGGCAGAAAGCACAATCACCCAGTGGGCCGTAAAGGACATGTTCTGGCCCTGACCGTAGTTACAGCGCCAGACGTCCGCATTGCCGTGCACCTTGGAACAAACCGATAAGCTCAAGGACTGGCCCACTGTCTGTTGTACATACAGTATTTATGAAGTGCTGGTACTGCCTTTTTGGAAAATAAATTACGGCTTGGAACTCTCCATCTCTGCTCGGCACAAGCCATAAGTTCTCTGAACGGTGCAGAGTCCACCATTTGGAAAGGGAGGGACTGCAGTACCAACAACTTGGACAGGAGCACGGACAGCTTCTGCACCTTAAGATGGTTGGACGCATACTGTTGTCTCTTTGCAATCGCCTCGCTGAACGACTGCTGGCGCCATGAGTAGCGAGGAGCAGGAGCACCTGGACCGGGAGATGATGGCAAAGAGAAACAGCTCCCTTCTGCAGAGGTGGTGGAGCCTTGACTGGCTGCAATGGCATGCGTGCCACTGGGCGCTGCTGCTGCTGTTTCTGCGGCAGCAGGATGGACCACCACATCTGAGCCACGTTTCTCCCAGGCCACCGGATGATGATGCTGCATGTGTTGATGCAGGGCTGTGGTGCCAACGTTAGCTCCCTGGCCACGCTTCACTTTCTGCCTACAGATTCTACATATACCCATATTCGGCTCCTCCGGTGTCTTAGCAAAGAACTGCCACACCGTCGATTATCTGATTTTACCGCCAACGCTCCGCACTGAGTGACTACTACCGCCGCTGCCTCGCTGAGCCTTGGCTCCCGACCTCACACTGCTGCTATCCTGCTGACTCACGTCCACACATCCCACTTGCTGACTGCGCCGCTGCCTGACGCGCAAGCTGACGCCCTCTTCTCCTGACGATGATGAAGCCCTTGCCTCACCCGGCTCCCAAATGCGGTCGGCTACATCATCTTCTATCTGTGTTTCATCGTCACTGCTGTCCTCATCACCGGTCTTGATATGCAGAGGCTGACCCCTCACAACATGACCTCCCATGCCACTCTCCACATCTATACGTTGCCGCCTAGTGCAAGAAGCAGGGGGATATTGGCCCCCATTTCTTCGCTGCCAAGTAGCTGCTGACTGCCCTCCTAAAATTGTTCATCCTCGCTATATAGTGGCGCTGAGCCCAGAGCACATAGTAGATCTCTGGCTGAGGGAACCGGATGGGACAGAAGCGGGTTGAGAACAGGTGAGGGCCGCTGACCCACTCCCGGGCCATTCCAACTAAGGGTTGTGTCTGACGTTCCCACCGACTCTTGGCTGGGGTTGTCAGATGTCATCTGGGAGGAAGTGGATGACCTAGTCAACCAATCAAGAGCCCTTGGGTTGCTGGTCAGCACACAGCCGGTAGATGACAGCGGCAGTTGTGGCCTCACCGAGTGACCCCTGCTGCGACGTCCCCTTGCTGTGCTGTGACCTGGGCCTGCTCCAGGAATGTTTGTGCCACTGCCACTCGCAGGTGAAGAGCCTGCCACCTCTCTGTCTGACATACTGTTTGTTCTAAAATGTACAGACACTGCTTGATGAAGATATCTGCATATGATAAATACACAACCTGTATTTGACTCCAAATGAACCCAGTAACAAGCTTGGGTAACCCTTGGATTAAATTGCGCTCCACAAATGGCCAGGAAATAATATTGAAATAATATTTTTTTTCTTGACCCCCATATTATTGATCATTTTATATACACATCGGTACAACTTCTGGAGTCTTATCATTTGATTTCGGCCATGTACAGTTTTATTCCAGATTGCATTAGAAAACCCATAAAAGCGTCGCTCGCTCTCCCATTGGTCCAAATAAACGCGCCTTTTTTAAATTAGCCAATCACAAACAGAGCTCGCTCTGCATTTCTTTTCCCCATAGAACTCTATGAGAAAGTAGCTCGCGCTCTGATTGGTCGGGATAGCCAAGCCCCCGCTAGCTCAACCAATCAGCTCTTTTCTGCCTTTTTACTGTATTTTAAACTGTCCCGCCTTTTAATATGATTGGTCAATATTTCTCCATAGGTTAGAATGGGTCCCTGTCCCTCCTATTCTGATTGATCAATACTCCTCCATAGGTTAGAATGGGCCACTGTCGCTCCTATTCTGATTGGCTGGTTTATGCCGATCAATGAGAAGAGCTTAAACAATTTGAATTACTGTATTTCAGGGCAGTTGTCTATATCCCAATTCCTGATGTAGCGCCGGTCTCGGCGACAAATGCGTTGTTCGGGATTTAATTGATTTATATTTATAGAAGGTTTCAGCTCTTTTACAGATGATATTTTACACTTAATAAAAATTTTTTTTTTTTTTTTATCATGCTCCATGCCGCACGGCGCTGAGCGCCGAGAATTCATTGCCCCGATAGCCAAGCCCCCGCTAGTTCAACCAATCAGCTCTTTTCTGCAATTTTACTGTATTTTGAACTGTCCCGCCTTTGATTTAGATTGGTTCTTACTTCTCCATAGGTTATAATGGGTCCCTGTCGCTTCTATTCTGATTGGCCGAGATAGCCAAGCCCCCGCTAGTTCAACCAATCAGCTCTTTTCTGCATTTTTACTGTATTTTGAACTGTCCCGCCTTTGAATTTGATTGGTCCATACTTCTCCATAGGTTTTAATGGTTCACTGTCACTCCTATTCTGATTGGCTGGCTTCTGCCGACCAATGAGAACAGTTTACAGAATTTGAATTACTCTATTTCTCGGCAATTTTCAATATCCAAATTCCCGATGTAGCGCCGTTCTTGATTTTTGGAAAGTGATTTTATTTTTATTTTTTTTTAAGTATGTTTAAGCTCTTTTTCCGAGTATGTATGACGCATTTATAAAGGCGATTTTTTGATTCATACTCCGCACGGACATTTTTAATGATTTCTTGCTGTTTTCCAGCCTATCTCGAATCGGAATACATGTGAGGCACAGTCCCGCACTACGCCTAAGTCCCGCACTGCGCCCCACACATTGGCGAGGCGCGGTGAACTTTCCCCGCATGTATGAGCGCACCTCCTCGGACGGCGGATCTTAGGCGCAGCGCCGCACTGCGCCCAAGTCTCCGCACTGCACCTCACACACTGGCGAGGCGCGGCGGACTTTACATGATATGTATGAGTGCACTACCTCGGGCGGCGAATCATAGGCGCAGCCCCACACTGCGCCTAAGTCCCGCACTGCGCCCCACACACTGGCGAGGCGCGGCGGACTTTACATGAAATGTATGAGCACGCCCCGGCGCCGACATAAATCGGGCGCAAATTTTGCCGGAAAACTGGTGAAAAGGTGCGCCCCGATGTGACGAGCTTCATACATGTCGCCCTGTGTATTTTACTGAATGTAAAAGCACAAACAGGCTTAATTAACCTTCGGATGTGAATTATGCTACAGGCAAAATTGCTTCTTTTGCGGTGAAAAAGAAGGTTTTTTTAGTGACCACAACAGCAGAACAACGCTTAATTAACCCCTGGATCTAAATTGTGCCAAAGAAATGAGCAACCAAAATTACCAGCTTTGTAGCGTGTTACAATGGAGTGTATTTTACGGTACACAACAAGAGAAAAACTTGTAATTAACCTTCGGTTATGAATTATGCTACAGGAAAAATGTCTTTTTTGGCGGTGAAAAAGAACGTTTGTTTTAGTGACCACAACAGCAGAACAACGCTTAGTTAACCTCTGGATCTAAATTGCGCAAAAGAATTGAGCAACCAAAAATGAAGTGGTATTTGTATTGTAAAAACGCTGTTTCTTTAAATGAATACAACAGTAACTGGCTTAGATCCCCTTGGATATCCAATGTGTTGTGAGCAGATAGCATTAAAATGTATAAGCAGCTGCATTGGACGCACACTGGACTTCAGTTCCAATACCCCACAAAATCAGAATTAGAACGTTAAGAGAAGCAGTCTCTGAGACAAGATGTGAAACCCCCCCAAAAATCGCTGTATAAAAATGAGTTCTTTAGTAAGAGATATCATAAGCAGCCGTGGCAGCACCTTCCCTAATCAGTACAGTGAGAGCGGTATGAGCTCCCAGCATCGCGCCTGGACTTATATAGTGCGGTGACGTCACAGAATCCTGCCGGTCTCTGATTGGCTTAATCTCTGCACATGTCATGCAGGCTTCCTTCTTCCTCCCAGAGTTCTTTGCCCCATGTAACGCCTTTGTGCTCGCAGCCATTTTATCAATCAAAAGCACACTTCTTCACGCGAAGTACCCCAAACTTCGACTTGGTTCAGAACCGAAGTTTTCCTGAAATTCTAAATGAATTCCACTTCGTTAGAATCAATTTGCCCATCTCTAAATATAATGTATGTGAACCAAAATAATATACTAGCTTTGACTTGTCATCAGGGCTGAACTGGGACTGAAAAGCATACCTGGCACACAAGACCCACCAACCTCCTTCCACAACAACATGCTTTCACCTTCTCACTTATATCTATGTGAGGAATTTTGCTGTACTTGGTTATGCTCTGTGCTACTCCCTTAAATATATAAGGAAGCATGTAACGTGATCACATAATCACACAATCAGATACAGGCGTACAGTTAGGGCGACATGACCCAATACGCAAGCGCTGTTTTTTTGGTCTATTTTGCTCCAAAAATACTCTTGACGCCATATTCTCGATGTAAATGAACTGTCATTTACCAAAACTAGGCACATTATACGGTGGGAATGACACATTGTAATGCACCTACAAAGGTGCATTAAATATAGTAGTGATGATACGCTGTGCGCCTCCATAACGCAATGCGCCTATCAAGGCGCATTACATTCACTAGTAATGATACATTATGTGCCTCCGTTACGCAATGCCCACGATAAGTGCCCTCGATACCAGATGCCAGATTTTTGAGAGGGTCAAACTTTCAGGTGCTCTTTACACTGATTAAATTCGCCTAAAAACTGCCACGGCGACACCAATTTTCGGACATGTCGCCCTTCATTTTTAAGTCAGAGACTCTTCCGCTCTATCAGCCCCAATATAACTAATAATACCACCAGAAAGTAATTATATGGTGGTCAGATAGTGGGATTACATTGGTGATATTTCTACAGGGTGGGCCATTTATATGGATACATCTAAATAAAATGGAAATGGTTGGTGATATCAACTTCCTGTTTGTGGCACATTAGTATATGGGAGAGGGAAAACATTTCAAGATGGGTGTTGACCATGACGGCCCTTTTTGAAGTCGGCCATTTTGGAGCCAAATCAATTTTTTCCATTGGGAAGAGGGTCATATAACACATCAAACTTATTGAGAATTTCACAAGAAAAACAATGGTGTGCTTGGTTTTAACGTAAAATTATTATTTCATGAGTTATTTACAAGTTTATCTTTGTTTACAGCCATTGACATGTTGCAGAGGTTAACACGTGAGGAGCGGATAGAAATTGTGTTGATGTCTGGTGTACGCTGGCTCATGGTTCTGCCCAGAACTTCCGACCCATTGGCTCATGTTCTCACCCAGAGCTTCTGTACCCGCTGGCTCCTGGTCTTGCCCAGAGGTTCTGTACCTGCTCGCTCATAGTCTCTCCCAGAGCTTCTGTTCCCCCATGGTCTCGACCAGACTTTCTGTACTACTGGCTCATTGTCTCACCCAGAACTTCTGTAACCGCCCACTCATGGTCTCGCCTAGAGCTTCTATGCCTCCCCCACCCTGCCTAGTGCCCCGTGTGTTCCTCCTGTGCACTTGCTTTCTAGATATTTCCGGTACTGGCTATCACTGTGCCATGGCCGAGTCACTGCTGTTTCCCTGTTTCTGTCCCGGTGTCTTCCGTGTCCCTTGTTGTTGTGTACTCACCTGTCCTCACTCCTGCTCCTGAATGCATCCCTGTCTGTTTCTGCATGCGTTCCCTAGGGTGCATACTCGCTGACCTGGATTTAAAGGGACAGTGTCCCAATTACCTGTCCAATGACCTACGACCTCCTGTGACTTAAGGAACTTCCTGCATCTGTTCCTGATCAGTTAATCGATTGTCCACCTGAGGGTTCCTGCTATGTCCCTTGCTACTGGTTACTCACCTGTCCTCACTCATACTCCTGCCCATGTTTATGTCTGTGTCTGCACGCGCTCCCTAGGGTGCACACACATTCAATGGTCTATATTTCAAGGGACACTATCACAATTACCTGTCCAATGGCCTATGACCTACTGTGATTTAAGAAACTTCCTACCTCTGTTCCTGATAAGTTCATCAATTGTCCACCTGAGCTCCTTACCTCTGTGTTCCTGCTGTTACCTGTCGTTATGTCTGTCTGTTCATGCATACATTTAGCCCTGCTGTTACCTGCCATTATGCCAGTCAGATACCTGCCTCAGCTCCAATGTCAGTTTGTTAATGTTCATCTGAGCTCCTGATCTCTGGTTCCTGTTCCTGTTGTTACCTGCCATTATACCTGTCTGCTACCTGCATACGTTTAGCCCTGCTGTTATCTGCCGTAATGCATGCCTGATACCTGTGTTTCCTGTTTCTGCTGTTAACTGTCATAATAACTGTCAGTTACCTGCCAAGAACTCAGCTTCCAGTGTACATTTAACTCTCCCTCCCCATGCTGTGTCTAGGTTGCTGTTCCTGCTACCTATGTACCTGATATCTCGTTTCTGCTGTTACCTGCCATTATGATACTCTGCTGACTGTCCAGGACTCTGTCTACCTGTCTACAGATGACTGTGATCCATCATCTCTGCCTGTACCTGGTGTCCTTCGTCCTGCACTTCGGCTGTCACCGCGAGTAGCCACGTCAGGGGTAGCGACCTGGGAGATCCCCACAGCTAAGCCAGTCTGGCCTTACGACGGGCTCCGGTGAAGACTGAGGGCCTCTTAGACTCCACCTCCTGGTGTGGTCTGTTATATCCTCTTTGCTCGTGGTGGCCCAGAGGATCGAAAACTATGCGGCATCTGTGGTGTAAGTTCTTACTGAACCCGGTGAATACGTGACAATGACCTATTGTTTAACTAGGAGATAGTCACAGTTCACTCTCTCCCCCTCCCTGCACACTGACTTCCCAGGTCACAGAGCATGGCTAGAAAACTCTCCTACAGAAGTCAATGGTACTGAATCAGTTCACAGGCTCCTATGTGCATAAAGCTGCTGTAAAGTATCTCTCTGACTGCTGATAAAAGCAGTGCAGGCAAGAATGCTGCCCTCACAATTATATACAGATAACCGGATTGAGAAATCTACAATAAAAAAATAAAAATGGCTAAGAAGAAAATAAGATGTATTAGTTTCTCCCTGTAAAAGTACAGAGTAAAAAAAAAAAAAGCAGTAATGTTAGAACACGGTGGTACATAAATATGTCTCATAGTTTGCAAAGGGAAATGCAAAGATTTACTATTATAAACAGTCAGGAGAGGTTATCCTATGTGGATCACATGACTCACAAGTGATATCTTTTCTGATCAAAGCAATTTTCTTTTATTTTCTTCTCTATCCATCCCAGTCTGCCATGACAGTTTCTATTGACAACTGCAGAGTTTGCTGTCCATGGTCATAACTATAGCCATAGCATGAATAGCAGCTGCTATGGGGCCAAAAGGCTGATGGGGGCCCACTCAGGTCCAAGAACATTATGGGCCACATGTATGAAAACTGTCTAGGTCTAAAACTCACTTTGTTGCCCATAGCAACCAATCAGAGCACCCTTTTCACTTTCAATATATGCTCTGGGAAATGAGGGATGCGCTGATTGGTTGTATGGGGCAAACAAAGAGAGTTTTAGGACTAGCAGTTTTTCATACAGTGCCCTATGTATTTTTAAGGGTGAAAACATTTGTTTTCTTTTGTTTTATTATAATTTATTTTCTCTAAAATATATTCGCTAATAATGTATACTTTATTATTACATTTATGCTGCTCTTTATTTTTTTTCATATAATCATTACCAACAAATTAATAATTTTTAATATTATTATTAATAACACCTTTATTACACCCCAACCACGTTTTAAAATCCTCATTCCCTCAACACACAAATATCCACTCATAAACACCAACTATCATCCACATACATACAAAAACAACCAAAACAACACATCATTAAACTATTCAAATATAACAACTTCCCCTAATAATAATTCAATTTACCCACAAACATTCCCCTACTCATTCCCATACTACTCTTCCCTAATAATAACCTATAATCTTAAAAATCCCCAATCAAACTTCTTCATATATCACACCTCAAAATCCCTTAAAAAAAATATTCAAATTACAACAATCAAAACTTTTAACAAAAAACCATTTCACACTCTACTATATCACTTAAAACATCTAACGTAGACACAACATCAAAATAATAATATAATTCCCATCATATACATTTAGACACTCACACACTCATCTACACATGTCAATCACACCACAGGTTCTCAACATACACCAACCCAACCTCTCTATCTATTAAGTGTAAGAGATCCACAATATACCTGATAACTCTATACAATCTACTACCATCTGTTTACTTCACAACCACCTAACATCCATCTTCATCTATATAATAACATACTATATCTCACTACACATGTACTGTATCTTAAATCTGATACATCCCATAACCAGCATACACATCAACATTTCCAACAAACCCACCCAACAGTATCACAACACACTCTCTATATATATGTCTCACTAATATCACTGTTCACACTCTTACCTTCTCTATAATGTTCCCTCACTATTAACTGTAACATAGTTTGTGCTGTCCTCATAATACATTGTCTCCTCAACCCATCTGTGTGACTAACTATAGATCTATATAGTATAGAGATATAGTCACTTATAACAAAATATTAGTATAACATCAATATGTGGTTAACTACCTCCAGTGTGTTACACTCATACACACACCTCCTATATCACCACACATACCCTATTCATCACATGTATTGTGATCTAACACATACTTCATAAACTATCAATCCACACCACTATATGTGAATAACATGTTGTGTTATCACATTCTCTCACAGTGTACATACGTACTCACCTACCCAAATATCTGCATACTCATGTATATCCACATTCGAGTGTCCATGTCATAGTGTGTAACAATCTACTCATAATGACACACTCCACTCCCCATCAACTATACTTACTCTCCATTGTCTTACTTATCCTTCATAAAGTGTATAGTAGAAACAATCTGTGTAGTCGATGTAATACAGCACTCAAAACTCATTGTCAAGAGTAAACTATAGTAGTCAAATATGAACCTCATCGACAGACACATAACATTCCAATCTTTCTTATCTGAATATCCCAATGTCACTCAACATACTATCTTCTACACATCATTATGTCAATATAATCCCACCACACAAACAATAATAAGCCACCCCAAACACAAAAATCAACATCACTAAAATTAACCATACAAAAACTAAAACAAACCCAAAAATCAACACACTCACTTCACTCACTCACTCACAAACCAAACCACACATCACACCCCACAAAAAACACACCCTTCAAAAACAAACAACCATACACATAACTCACAACCCACATAAAAACCAAAAACTCCCAACCCCAAACATCCTTACAAACACAAAACAACTACCAAAAAAAAAACTACAAATTCAAATCCAAACCCACCAACAACAACAAAACCACCCCAAAACCATCCCCCCAAACACTCCCCCTCCATCTCTATAAACTACTTACACTCCATACTCCTAATCTAACCATCTAATTCATCTCCACCACAAACCATATAATCAAACTTCCTCTAAACAACACCATCACAAATATACTACACACCTTCACCTCCTTCCCTATCATTACTCACCTACAAAAATCAAAAAATACTTATCAAATATCACTACAACACAAATTATCCCACCTAACTCCATAATATATAGATGCCTCACCCATTAACTACTCCCAAACACTCCAAACAATATCAAAACAAAACCTAAACCTCCCCACTCACCACCTACTCACAAACCACCAAATCAACAATTAATCACTCAATTAATTACATCTCACTCTTCAAATACTATTTACACTCACCTTAAAATTCACAATCTCACTCAAATCATCTCCTCCACTCACACTCACACTTAACATTTCTCTCCCCCCCACACCCCACCCCAGACTACTCTATCACTTCTTCACCCACTTATTATTGTGTACTGTGGACTACAATCGACAACCACATCTACACACCGCTGGTCACACACTTCATACATCCAGAGACTCAATATATTAGTAGTGCGCATCTACACATCTCACTTGGTTTTCATCACTAGCTGTCACACTCACACTCAAAACTCCACAGTCACACAGTACACTAAATCCATGAGATCAAAGACAGAGACCCAATTAATCTCACCATTAAACCATCTGTCCTCATACTTACTCCTCTAATCATAATACCTTCCCTGAAGACACATCCTTTAGTACTATATAATTTGACTCGTATGTAGTCACTCATACATGTCACTCTGTGTATATGATGTCTATCATGTTACTCTGTGTACTCACTACACTACATAGACCAAACGATTCACTCGTGAAATGTTCTCATTAATCCATCATAAACTTGTAATATAACATAGAAAGATTCCTGTCATTATAGACATATCTAGAGTTGAGCCTCATCTGTATACTCAGCATCAACCACATACTACCACTGAGCTGTGGTACTTAGTGTCTCCACTCACACCTCCAAATAACTCCGCTACCTCTCTTACACACCAACACTCTCTACACATATGAAGTTCTCCCTAACATATGTGTGTCTCAAAATACTACATATCTGACATGTGTCTCACCACACCAACAGTCTAAGTATACAAACTGACTTCCTTACCACTATGTGTACTATAATCACGTACTAAACTCATCAAGATATGACCATCTTATCTGTCTGCAACTAACTCCGTGTCAATACAGAGATCCTTCATACTTAGTCATATCCACAATACCTCTATCAATTATTCACTTCCACTCTCTATGATATTCACTCACAGTCAAACACTTCTACACGAATCATCTGTGCACACAAACAGCAATCTCACTCTCAATTATCACTCACACCACTCAATATAATATTAATGTGAACTCTAAAAGTCCCTACTCTCTATCAGTAATCTCATCCATATACACATCACAACAATTACTCGTCTCTCATACGTTATCTTGTGTGTACTTCCACACCTGTTACTCTGTCTGATTGATGTGACACTAGAACCCTGCTTCCTATCTCAATATCTCTCCACTTCAACTCTCTCTACTATACTCACTTCATCTATAACAGCACACCACACTCGTCCTCTCCAGTATTATTTGCCCTCAGTCAGTAGAGATATAACTGTAGCATCGTTTGTGTACAATAAGCTAACTGTTCCTCTACTCTCTCTGCCTCCCTGTACCTCGCTGCGTAACGTGTTCCTGTTGCACGCTATCACACGCATCATTCATAGTCCTCATCGCGCACTACAATTCCTACCCTTTCCACCTTTACTTAATCATACATCTATTCTCTCCATCTACAATATCCCACCTTATTAACTCCACTATAGACACAGTGTTTATACCACCTGTGTGTGTGCTATCATGTATAGTGTATCTGCACTCTACCTCATAGTCACGTTACGTCTGATCTATAACCCACAACGCTGTGTTTGTTCAAAATTTGTGTCATAGTCCTTGTTACTCTCTTAAGATCTCATTATCTAGTCATGACTCTGTCACTAACATCACTAGCACACAGAATGTATAATCACCACATAGCTACCTAGTCTGTTCTTTTAAGGAACTCAATTCATCTACCTCATGTTATGCACTCCATCTCTCATTGTCTGAAAGTAACTGAGTATACAACCTATCTCGTATCTGTTTTATAACCATGACTGTGACTCTAATAAGTGATATAGATCTACATATCCTCACTATAAGTAGTATCAGTCAAATTAATCACATCATAATAACACTCAGCTGTCAATCTGTACTCATCCTATCTCTCTCTCAACTAATATGTAGCTATGAATCATCTACAAAACTCTCTCTCTGATCAAATTTCTCATTGTTACACTTGTGGTGTTACATTATTAAATCCACATTAACTACATTGAGACATTGTGTGTTCAATCCCTATGTCTAACACATAATCTTGTATACACCTCTCTCCCCTGAAATCCTAATAGCTAGACATAAGTCAGATGTCTCCCATGATCTTAGATATACAATCTATGGTGTCTCTGTAACCCTCTGTGTCCCCTGAATCAGAAATTCACTCAGTCTACTACATAAGTCGCAACAGTTTTCTACATCTCATGTTTTGATGTACATGTGTGTAAGTAACTAACAAGATCGCTATATGTCAAAGCTAAACTATCTGTCGATAATATCTCATTCTGAAACAATAATAATAAAAATGTTATGTTTACTTCATCGTCTTTCACTACTCATGCTAGAGTCAACTCAATGTAACCACTCCAAGATACTCTCTCTAATATAAATTGTCTCCTCTACTTGATAAGCTATTATGCTCCCACTACATAATGCACAGACCTCGTACACAATAGACTCTCCACACACCTCACTCACAAGAGTAATCTACTCAAAAGTTTGCATGCTCCTCACACACACTCGCTACTCAGTCATATGTGAGTCCACTAGTCACAACTATGTAATGTATGTATTATCTCGCCCCATACCACCTCGTCTCCAATCAAGATTGAGTCTCACGACGATACGTGTACACTCTCTAAATCAATCAAAATGTAACACACAGTCTACACATGACTCTCACCCCTCATCATAATACCACTGTGTGTGTATTTATTCATCTCGTGCTCTCACTACAATCATGATAAACTACCACTCTCTGACTACATCACTAATGAAGTGTCTCTATAAACCTACACTCTGTTAAAACTTGTACTATTGATTTCCTACTGTCTCATCCACACTCAAATCCTGACCACATTATAAAACTCTCACCACACCCATCTCTCAACCACACCATCAGTCACCTCATCTCCACATAGAGTGCACTACATATGTAATAATCTACCCATATAACAACAGATATGCTCACGAACCTCTCGTTGTTAGTATCTGTAGGCTTAGTACATATCACACAAAAATCTCTACCGCAACCATACTATACGTCACTACACACTCTCTCATAGCTGACACTGTGTACTGTCATTGTCTACATCTTACAACTCATGTGAACTCAACCGCTCTCTCTGTCAACTAAAGTCTCTAACACTGTGATCTCCATCTCTCAACAACAACTCTATGAATAAGTATCATTATACTACCTCTTATTCACCCCAATCTCACATCTTGTATACTATGTACACACCAAAGACCAATATTCTCAAGAAAATAAGAATCTCCTCACATGTCACCTCTCAACATCTCTCTTAGAAGATCATATCACTCTCGCATCGTTACTACTATATCACTGAATCACTCTCATGTCTTTCATGCCATCATCACACTCTTGATATCGTACTATATAATCTCATATAAATATATATGTATGACAGTGATCTATATCTCTGCTCTAAAATCTAAAGATGTGTGTAGAAGTGTGTAACTCATTGTCACCAAAACGTCTCCATACAACTCTAGTGTATAACTATATCCTGTGATAAAATAGACATATATGTAATCTCTAGTTCATAATATGACAAATCCACAATATCACTACCCACTACTTCACACATCTAAAATGATTCATACTATAGTAACCTGTGTCCAACTGTCATAGATATAATAATATCATCTTCCTTATATTAGAAACCTAGTGTGTGTGTACATATACCACCTATTACGTCACTCTCTCCCACTCTAGTAACTGATTATTCTATTTTAGTGTCACATACTCACTCTAACTCTCCTGTCCTTCAAAATATCCCACTAATACCCACTCATAACATCCCATCAAAACAACCGTATCACACCCATCGATAGCATTCAGTACACCATATAAATATATTAATGTACATATAAGTCTTAGTCCCCACGCGCGACATCAATTCTATTAAGTGATCAGTACCCCACTCACATCAGTCATCTTAGTCATAAGTATTACTAGTATAGATAAATCCCACACAAGCTCATCAATACTACACTCACGCTTAATCACTACCTCTACCATACTGGTCATACTCCTATTCCACTACCGAATACCTTAAATAGACCATGTCTCTGTACTAATAACAAATCCTTATCACATCATAATCCATATACAGATATACTCCAAATCATTACAACACAAATAATGTATACGTGTACCCATAGTTCAAGATACATAAAGTCCCTGTGTCCCTCTATTCCAACTCAAGGTTACACTAGTCACCACAACGAAACTCCTAAACTTTCCACCACAATATATTCATCATTACTCCTCCTCATATTCTAAAATGTATCCAACTTCCATGTATCACACACAGATCTGAAGTAACTGTATACCTACTTCCATGCTAGATCACACATACTATTAAAGTATTACTGTATACTCGCCTCGACTCTCTGATCTTGTGAAATACATACATACACCAATACCAGTGTGTGCCTCATGTGTAACGTGTGTATGTAACACCACAAGAATATATAGTGAGAATCCTCACCATGCCTCCTTCACATGTATTCTGAACCATAATGCACAATATCTACTCACCACTACAAATTCTCTGATGACAGTGTCATTCCTGTCTCAAACTTGTATGTCTCAGAACACCTCTACTCATAAGTGTCTCTACCTGTGTATGTGTGTATATATCTCCACCATGTATCAGTGTGAACCACATAGACTAGTGTCTCTGATACAGGTCACACTAACTAAATATCCACACCCCTCAAACCATCTTCACCGTTCATACTATGTTGTGTACTGTCACTCTGCCCTACATGTAACACTCTATATACAACAATCATAATTCAAACCATCTCTCCTCTGTGTACCACATTATTCTCTATTTATATACACTCTAAGAGAAAAGTCTCCGAACGTGATAAACCTGCCCCTTAGTCACCCCCACAATGTTCATCAGTATCATAAATAGTCTTAACACTACCTCTAACCACTATAGGTTTTCACTATGACCTTAGACGTGATATCCTAGTCATCATGACTATGTCAGTGCTCATCTTCAGTAAACAACCCTTTCTTCTCCATCCACACTCATTGCTCCTATCTAATCAACGAATGAGATGTGTCCCATCCTAATAGACAACTATTCTGTATATGTGATTAACCATTGAGACATACATCGCACAACTCTGTCACAGCTCAGACCAGTAAATAGTTATAGTGAACATGCACCTCTACCTGTCGACACTTCATTGCTCAGTAATATGTGTGTGATCATAGACTACGCTCATAAAGTATGATCACAAGATTATTATTAGATCAACAGTAGTATATACCAATCTATGATATAGATAACAAATCTAACTCACAATACTCAAGTCTACTTATAAGAATTATACTATGACTGTGAAATGGTCGTTGCTCTTTAGTACCTGACGCCCCTTTCAGATCTCTGTATAGTTGTCTCACTAAGATTTCTCTCACTCTGTGTGCATCACGTCACATCTCTCTTGCTCCACCCACTCCTACTCCTCTGTATGTGATAGACACTGTGTCAATATTGAGAGAGCCCTTAATATCATCACTTATTGTGCCAAATCATATCTATGTCTCATGCTATCTAAGGTGTATACATATAATCTCAGCACACATACTCTATACGTACGACTGTGAATCTCTCTTGATCTCAATAAATACTAGACTGTATAGCTCTCTCATCACCACTTGTGCTCATATCAGTCAAACAACTACACCCATGTGAAGATCTACACTCCACCACACTGTATGACACTCCATCACACGTGACATCTCACAAAATATACTGTAGATAACCACATAAATCTCCTACAATTATAGTATTGTACTAGTCAAATTACTTACATTCTCCTCACAGATCATGCTAAAATATGTATCTACTCTATCTACATACACCAGATTGATTCATCTCACATCAGTACAAATACTTGCACACTACAACACCAAATCCTAACGTCTATAGACTCCATATTGACCTCATCTTCGGTCATTGTACGTCACCACATGCCGTTGTATATCATTCAACTGATCACAATCTCATAACTTCCCTTGTACACACAAGTATCCATCTCTTCAATTACACCGTTCTACTCCCCAACCCATCTACATCATATATCACACCAGTATTCAACCTATTTGTCACAACATACTGCTATCAGTCTCATTCTGTTATGTCTAGAGATGAGCATAATTCACAGATCTCTCCTCCCCTCCTTTCTACTAACGCTGTTTGATTCTCTGTCACAAACTGTGTATCTCACTTAGTCAAGTTTGTCAACCTTCTCTCATAATAATGTTTTGAGTCACACAATCACTGCTCAAAATGTGTAACACCACTGTTACTATATACCATATCCTGTAGAATACACCATAATGTATCATCTCCGTGACTCAACGCGCAGTCCAACTCCTCCCAGTCATATGTATGACTCTCTGTTCTATGACTGTGCCTGACATCAAGATAACCTATATACGCTCCTCTATTTTTTATCACCTGTCGCTACTGTCTGTTGTCTTAGTCTACAATACACCTTACAGATAGTTACTCCTCTAATACACAATACATCGTCGTCGTACACTGACTCTATGCACTATCTTCAACAGTTGTATTTTCTACAATTCAAGAGAACTACAACCAATCTATAAATATGTTATACACTGTATGTTCCAAAGTCTCATCTATATACCTCACACTCTTCTCACTACCTATAGTGTGTGTGTGGTCGCCCTCTAAACTATTAGACTCCAATCTCCTCATGATCATCTACGCTTCAAACGAAGTCATCAGATGTGTGTCCTGTTTGTGTAGTCTGATCCTCCATGTCCTAAACCCTCTCACACGCGTCACTCCGCCACGCACACATCACTCTCTCTTTCTCAGTCACCTGCATCATATAACCACAACTCCTAAGTCCTCTTGTTAATCTTACTACACACCTAATCCTTCCTGTATCCATTACAACACCTCAATATTTTCCTACATGATTCCAGATCCCCTCATCTTACAAAAGAGCACTCTATCTTCATATGATCACTCCAATGAGTGTCCCCAAATCGCCACCATATCATCTCTTCATGCGCTTCATATTGACTCTCTAACGCCCACTACTACACTGCCCTCCTAGTGTGTGTGCGCACAAGCACCGTATATCTCTCACTGTTAGAGTGTCTACTGTGACCTATCACCTCATCTCTGACTCACTTTCTCAATACACCAACACAATGATAATTGTCATAGAGACACTAAACTTGTCACAGCCAATACATGCTTCCACATCTTTTACTATACTTCTAGATCACCTAAGACTGATCTCGACTTAATCACCTACTCTTACTCAACCTAAATGCACAATTTGTCTACTGTTTCCCCACTTTAATTATAATACCATCATATTAACTGTTCCCATGTTCATCTACTGTACTCATACTCTACACAACACCTTCACAACATTTCTATTGTCAAGATCTACCCTTGCTCCTACTTCATCATCGCCCACACAGACCTCCTCTCACTATCATGTCGCAGTCCTATCTCCATTCCTCATACTATCCAGCCTCGCCCAAAATTATATAAAACACATACTAGAATACATTTCCTCACCTCGCTTACAACAACTACTTTTCCCCCTCCACTTGTGAAGTAACTCGCACAACGTATCATCACTACAATTAACCCAGTCTGTACTCTCCAGCCTCACTGTTCACATGTACTGTTCCTCGTGAAACACCCCTCACCGCAAATCACACTCACATCATTTTCTATATTACACAGCCAACATACACCTCATCCAGTCTCTCTATCTACATCGTTTGTTGCTATTGCTCTCTATCGTGGCCAATGTTGTATAGAACACTACGATGAAACTAAATTATATAACTCTGTATTGTACGTTGTATTCTCCACCACTCCAAGTAACTTTCTAGTCTGTGTACATACTCTGACTATATAATCCATTCTTCATATTCTGATACTCCCATCTGATCAGATTTGTGTATTTCACATAAGCTTACATGCCTGTCCTTTACACTATTTTCAGTATCCCACTTACAGTATCTGTGTTGTCGTCAAGTGTGTATAATCACTTGAGTGTCACATAACGTTTGTCTAACTACTCTAAACTACTGTGTTCGATGTTCTGACTATATGACTACAAGAGAAGTCATGCAGTGAACTGTTTCCTATCGCAACGTAACACGTTCGCGTAGTGTGTCTCGCTCGCCACCCATCCACAGACTAATGCACTGATGTGTGACCATGATATAATTCCTCTCTCTCACCGTTATTATCTTGTACACCTCCTATCACTCTCCACTCACAATAATGATCCCTACATCTCTAATCGTGGCCTATGTCTCACGAGCATACGTAGTTCGAATGTAAGTAATGTGTGTCGTGTCAGAACTAGCCTCTACACAAGTTGTACGCCAACCATCTCCTACCTTATGTCATGTCCTCACGTGTGTCACTCAGATGTGTACTATCAGACCAACTCTAACAAGTAATCATCTCGCGTGCTGTCGCGCGTCTTTTGAGGTTGCATACTAAATCCACCCAATCCTCTGCAGTCCAACTCGTATTTGAACCTCTACCTGTGCCCTAGTTGTAGTATGGGAGTGTGACTTAAGAAAGTGTTCAGTACACTAATCTCCTTTCGTCACTTACCGTCACTCTAATTCTCATAAGATACCTCCCTCAGAACGATAACCTGACTACATAGATCACTCGCCAATACAGACACAAGATCACTAGCATCGCTAGTGCCTCACTCTCCGACTACTCTACCATATGTTCTATAATACTCCACACTCACTACCTGTATATATCTCTTGTGTCTCAGTTCATACGCTGCCCCGACTCACTACTGATTATCCTTGCTTGTGATGTGTTGAATGTGTCTTACCTCCAGATCATAAACTCTCAATTGAGTCAATGTATATCTCACTCATCTTTTTGTCAATCTATTAATCTTACGTACTCTCGTGTACTCTATATGACTCCTGTCAGTCCAATATGTACTAACTGTCCACATGTATAGATATAATCCTACAATATACTGTCTACCAATATCTAATTAGTGACTCCATCTCGCCTCCCCTTTCTCCTCCTTAAGCATTATCATACCTCTCCGTGTGTTGAGTGAGTATTATCTTCTACACACAATACTATAAGTCTGTGTCTATGTCAAAGTCATCCTCACTTGATAGTATAACTACCTATCAACGCTACTCTATCACTAGTTATAAATACTAGATTGAACCTCAATCACTCCTCCACGTCAAGTTGTTTGTGAGATGTGTGCAGTTTAGTCTCATACTGATCTCTGTTCACAATATATGTTCACTTTTCGAATGTGTCACTGTGTCTGTATTACCAATATACTTTCTCAAACTCTATTATCTTTGCTACATGTCTCCACCTTGTCACTCAATTGTAGATTGATCTAGTGTCCGTCCGTGTCATTGTCAATTGTTGCGCAAGTCATGTGAGCATTCAATCTGTTCCATTGTGTTCTCTCACACCCCATACATACACTCACTTCTCTACCAATCTTCCATATCCATCTAATTCCACTCATGCCCAAGTACTCATATCATAACTATGGTCTTTCCTCACTGTCTAAAATGACTACTCTCACACACTTCATCTCTATCAATAACACCCTATCCTAGTGACACGTAGAAGAATACGTATCTAGTACATTCCATGTGTGTCCCCCCCTAATCCGTGTCTGTACATACTTACATTACATTAACTGTCAACTCAATAGCACTTGTACTACATCCCTAAACTATGACTGACACGCCATTGTGGTCTTATTGTCCTTTCCTCAGAAACCATACACTCTAAAACATAAATACACTAATCCTACAAGATCCATATAATATACACTACCAATGTCTAAGATATTTAATTGTCAATTTAACAAAACACTGATCATCCCGTCACCTCCTCTGTGACCCGTAACTCACACCTGTCTCTCATAATCTTCTTAGTTTCACTTATACCATGTCACATCTGTCAGTCACCTGTCTATATGTACTATATCACTCATAAATGTATAACCAACCACAACACTCCTGCTCTACTGCCAGACCACGTCACACCACTCTGTCACCCACACATCGCTCAGACCCTGTAGTGTCAGATATGTAGCATATCACTTCCCTCTAGATCTTCCTCTCTTGTGTTGCATTTGACAGTCCTATGTTGCAATAACTACCCATCCACTACCCACTCTTACAACAACACTATGTACATGATGTCCAAAAATAGTCACCGTTATGTGTCACTTTAGAAGTATCTCTCACAAAGACATTAGTCTGTGAGCACACTCATCACACTATAAATATCATGTAGTGCACCGATCCTGAGACAATACGTCTCTCTAACAGTCACAATATGTACTATCCTCCTAAAATTGAATACAATCGTGTCTCATCTGCACAAAACCTACCTTTACCAAATGTGGTCAACACAAGACGTCTGTCTCTCATCATCTTATCCTACCAATCCGCTCGTAGATAGATACTCCAGTTGTAAGCTTAAAATATGAATCGTCTCATCTATCCACGTCGACTCTATTCTAATATATAAAGTGATGGCCTGTATGACAGATACTATTCACGCATTATAGTGTCACAAAAACACCTACTGTTTCCTCGTATGTCTCTAGAAACGTACCTCCACTCTCACCTATCGCTGCAAGATGTCCATGTGTACATATATGTGTACTCTATACTGTGTGACCCCCCCTATCCCATAAATCTCATAATACTTCATATATGAACATGCACTATGTGATCAGTCATAACTGAATAGAGTCATATCATTAGTGTCGTCTAACGTTATAAGAGTATGTGAATCATATATGTCTATAAAGTAGAGAAATCACTCTCTCACACATCTCAGTAGATGCTCTGACCTGTCCTCATTCATATCTCTTGTCTCAATCACGTGCAGTCTTATCAACTCAAACTGTGTCCATAATACCTCATAAACTTATGTGAGTCTCCCCCGCCTGTCTTTCAGAAACTCATTTCCTGTGAGAATATTCTTACCCATACTCGCTATCCTCTCATATAGATCTTCCATCTAGATAATGACCTATATATCCTTAAATCTCCATACATATCTTCAAATCCAATCATTCATTATACTCTTGTCATTCAATTGTAATTTCCATATCCTTGATCTTGTGTCATATCTTTAATATATCACACTAGAATAAAGAGAATGTAGATTAATAAAGTTGTGTGTCACATCCGTCTATGTTGTGTCTCTAAATAATACTAATAACTATGATCACTCCTCCTTGTGTCTGATTAACTCTATCTAACTGTAATAGTACTAATGTCCTCTACCATATCAAATCACCCCACCACCACACAGATGCCTTCTCTTATCCATCCCTACCATCACATCTATCACATGCTATATTCCTCTCATCCTCCCATCACACACTATAAGATACTGAGTCCCTCTAGAGTCACTCTTCTCTACACACTCACCTTACTCACCACAACGCACTCTCATACTCCTCCAGACTAACTTAATGTTCCATTAGAAACTGTATCTCATCACCACACATGATAAACAATATAGTTGTGCCAACCCCAAGAAATCATCTATCATATATATATAATAATCAACATATCAAATCCTCTGATAGAGTGTCTCAACTCAGCAAACTTATGTAGATCACTCATAAGCCTCGCCATTCTAATTTGTATGACCACTGACAATTGCTGTTGTCCACTCGTTAACTAGCTAGTTGTGCAGTGATGAATCTCTCTCTTAATTATCGTCAGATGTGAAGTGATTGCCACATCAAACTGAAATCTAAAACTCGACTATGACTATCCTTCTCATAAATAATATCATCAACACTCCGGTGTGCACATTCTAGAGACTATTCTTATCCCAGTCTCTTGTAGAGTTGATACATGTGATAATCTATACGTATGTATCTCACTCTCTGTGTCGCTGTTTGTCAACACAATACACACGTGTATTGATTGAGCATAGTCTCACCTACGCTCAATCAACTATACTCCATCCACATTACCCATCACCTACGTGTATATTATAGACTCTCACTACACTTCAACAGACGCTATGAAAATATATAACTAAAATTGGTTAAAAGAATGTGTGTGAGTCTCTACACACAGTATAACAATAAATCTCATAACTCCTCGTATCTCTTGATACTCATCTTGTGTGTCAGTGTGAGCATTGTGTCTTGTTTGTTTATGTGACTGAAGAATCGTGTGTCCGTAACACTATGTGTGAGATACTCTAATACTCTTCAGTCGCAATTAGTCTGATCAGTCTCTGTATAGAACATACACTCATAGTATATATTAGAGTCATCGAAGTCATTCGCTCATCTGAACATACTCAAACTGTTAATGTCTTATTATGACTCCTAGTTCTACTATTGTTGTAATACCTGTGTATCGCGCTCGGTAGTCTCCAAAATTAAATACTTGAGAATTCGCTGGCGCGGAAATGAGGCTCAATCACAAGAGAAGCGACCCCAGGCATCAGCGAGTGCATCATCTCTACGCTAATTCAGTGTGTAGTTGCATCAATCCTCGATGATAAACTATCTTGTGTTCCAAGCTACAAGCTCTCACTCGCGTGGACCTCTCTAGTGTGTTGCTGACCTGTGTGTGTAATATCGCTGGAGAGTCCGAGATCTTAGCTACATAATCATTCTGTGATAGTATATCTGTCACCTGTTCCACTCGTAAGGCGGAATCTACTATGAATAATCGCTCTGATGTGTATTGTATCGAAAATTTATGATAACAGTGATATGTTCTCTCTATGTTTGTGCTCTCAAGTCGAAGTGGTAGTGAGCATACAAGAAAGTTGAATCTAGAGTTTCTGTGCGTTAGAGATATGTTGTCGCTCTTGTTTAGAAGATATTATATTGTAGCACATCTCAGTGTCATGTTGTTGTGTCGAAATGTGATAAATCTATACGCTTATGCGTCAAAGTCGAGGTGCGCAATAGACAATATTATGAAGTATCTATTTAAGTTTCGGCTGTGTGTTTGTATCGAGTGTTGAGTATAGTTGGCACAGTGCTCATTATGAACAAATATGTTGAGGTGCTCGCATATAAAGAAGCTTGTCGCTGTAGAAAGTATCACAGTATTCTTCGCGGTTCGCGCATATTATAGCATTTGTTATCAAGCTGAACGTCGTGGTCGTTCTTGATACGTGGTGTCTAGAATACGCGTGTCATGTACGGTGTAGTGGATGAGTGTTATTGTGTCTAGTCTTTAGTGTGTATAGAAATATATCTACGTGAGCAATATGCTCTCTGTGATTCGTTCACTACTATAGGAGAGCTCTACTAAGATTTTATGGTGTGTGATCTCTAAATAGTTCTATAATTAATTATAGATATAAAGCAGATACGTCTACTATTGTCATTAATCGTGAGTACGTAGCTTGTAAGTTTATTAATTTTGACGCTCTTCTCTCGACTTTTTTGTGTGACTAGACTCTTCATTGTTGTACTCTATATTTTCACTGTGGGGTAGATATAGAAGTTAGTTGTTTCTAGTGTGCTAATGTCATATTGATTGTTCATTTCGATTTGATGTACGCTCTCATAGCTACTATAGAATAACACTTCGCTATCTTGTTACACTCTGTTAGTGTGTTGTATTGGTATATAGATAATAGTTAAATCTACAATTGTTTTTATTTGCACTCAAGCTAATTTTCACACTCATAGTAAGTCATGCCTCTGTGTAGTGAATATGTATTATAGTAAGTGTTGCTCTAGCCTTGTGTGTTGTTTAATGATGTTATGAACATCCATGATGAAATTGACTAGCTGTCGCAGTAATTACGTATAGAATCATTGTGTATCTTAAGGACTTCGCTGTCTACGCTCATATAAGAGAATGTCATATATAGAACACTCTACGGTAAATATTGATTGTATTCTTTGGATATATATTGTGTAACTCATCTACTATGTTATTTACTGTCTTCTGCTGACGCTTTTGTAGAATATTTCTTACCTTTATGATCGTTTGTGATGATTATTTGTAATATGATTTAGTTTTTGATTTGATTTTTATCGCTCGAGTTTGATGCTCGCTCTTTCGTTTTCGGTACAATGAGAACGCTAATTGCAACGATATGGTGAGTGTTGCTCTCGTATTAGAATAATCTGGTTCGCACGCAGTATTCTTTCGATGAGACGCGGCTCAATCACGTTATAAATAGCTTGTTAACAGGTTTGTTCGAATAGGATTTGATTTAAAAGATATTTCACGAGATATATTTGTGTTGTGTCTATCACCTACTCTTTTCTCGCTCTAATATATCTACCACGAGCGATGATGTTTAGAATTAAAAGAGAATTGTGCTATGTTTGTAACAGTTTTGTTCTACGTGTAGATGGTACTCTGCGTTTTTCATCATGCGTATAATAATACTCATATGACTACGGGTCCCGCGTAGAGTATAGTACTAGTCCTTAAGAATATTTTATCACTCTAGCTCGTAGAATATAACCTAATGTGTCTAGTGGTTTTTAGTGTAATAATCTTATAATATAGTACCGATTTTATTCTTTATCATCTGAATCTATCTTTTCATACTATATTATCTACCATGATGGGGATCTAATTTTAATGATTATGTAAAATTGAGACATTAAGCCTTTTCGATAAATGATGTTTTACGGTAGTTGGTCTAGTCTTCCCGCTTCGCGGATTATGTGAGATTGAATAAAGGCTGAGGACGGCGCTCTTAATATAGTAGCTTTAAAAATCACACGTTTATTCATCTGTGTTTACTTGCTTTACTATATGAGCTAAGTGTAGAATATAAAGACTACTTGCTCGGTTATCTTGTTTGTTGCTTATATCTCAATTTTACGCTCTTCAAGTTGTTAGGAACTTTCTATGTTGTGTGTATTTATCTTTTTATGTATTGGCTGTATGTTTTATAGTGCCTCTATATCTCGGTGGAGATTGTCTTCTGAGTCGAAATGTAATAAAAAGGTACTATGATTAACTGCTGGGTGGCAAAAGCAAAAATTATTATTGAAGTTAAGCTTGTGATTGTTTTGTCTTTAGTTTCTGTCACGTGATCGCTCACTTGTTTTAGGAGTGTGTATGGAATACAATATTTCATTAGGCAAATAGCTCTATTACTAGCATCAGTGAATCGTGGCGAGTAGACGTAGATGGTGTCTGGAATTGACTCGTTATTGTCTGATGTTTTAAGACTGCATGGTGGATTTCTTATATGCACAGACTTATCCATTGTGAGACCGACAGGGTCTTGGTATGGGTTAGAGTATATAATGGATAGAATATCTATTTCACTGTCAGAGATTCAGAACCTTTTCTTGATTAATGGCTATGATAACAAGAAGTTAAGTATATAATATTCTGGTGGGAGAGTTGTTTGCGAGTTAAGTCATACCATAGAAGTGATACCGTTATGACATGTTGAGCTAATAAGAATAGAGATGTTGTATGTTGTATCTAAGGATTGTGAGATTGTATATAGAGAATGTACAGTGCGAAATCTCTTCGGTGCTACACTCGCTAATATGTATCTTCTGGAGTTAAGATTATTCATTTTGCACGAGAAATACGCTGATTTGTGTAATGCATATGATATGTTATTGCCACTTACAATGCTACACTAAGTCTTAGTGAACTTTATCCAGTGTTCTTTATAGAAAGAGCTTGTCATAGTTAGCCCGCGGGCCCCCCCCCCCGCACCCACCGCCGTGATTTAATCGGTAGATGCTGCGTTAAAATTCTCTGCTAACTACATAAATCTTCAATCCCTAATCTAACTAAATTGGAAGGTTCACAGCTAATAGTAGAGGTTTCTCTGTGCAGAAATAGAATAATTTCGCTGAGATGTTTGGCCACAGCAGTGCGCATGCTTCCTCTGAGACGCTGAGAGGGACACTGAGGCTAATAAATGGAACGATGTTCTATGTAATCGAGGTCATTGATTGTTTCAACCAATCGCAACCATGACACATCCCAGTCATGACGTCGCACACTCATCTCACCCTGCTCTATTCGTATCTCATTTGCTGGCCGCCAAAATTTACAGGAGTGCTCGATAATAGGCGCGTTCTTAATAGATGATGCTAAGATTTTTATCCTTAATTAATCGCATGAATCTGGAAATTTCGATCACCATAAAAACCTTGCCAATTTCAACTTTGTCGATAAAAATCGCTCAACACTACTAGGAATGTGTCATTCTTCCCCTAGTAGCCACAAATCAATAATTGGGATCCAGGAGTGCAACTCATAAATGATGTCAGTCTGCTCTATAAGCCAGTGTACTATGTCCATAGTCTACTGAACTTTTCAGAGGTGGTCTACCGATTTTTTTTAAAACCTTATACTAAATTTTTGATATTTCAGAAGTTTTAAATTTAGGAGGATCAGGTGTTGAGACCCACACCAATCGCTAAATCAAAGCATTCCTTAAGTTAGTGGTATTACCTTATCTTGTGTTCTCGGCTTGATCCTTTACCTCCTTTCCTGCCACTACAGACCTCCAAGTCCCTGGAGCAGTCTAAGAAGACTTTAACATGTCTCCTGCCACTCTCTCTGTGCTCACTTCTCCAGTGCTCTTGGTCACCTCTCTGTAGATTTACTTTCTCAGTTTACTTTTCCATTATAGCTCCATTTTCTGCTCTTCTGTCTGGCTCCATCCCTACTTCATCAGTTTCTGGCTATGCCTCTAATTGCTTCTTCTAGGCCCTGTCCATGCCCCTGTATTTTTCTCCTCATTCCTGGTCCTGCCTTCACTCCTAAATCATAGCTGGCCTTGCTGCAGTCCTTCTACACACAAAGGCTGACATTGTGGAAGGATGGGATCAGCTAATCACCCTTCTTTCTGTTGTTGCTGACCGCTGGCCATTCATACGGGGCCAGCCCTCCCCTTACCAATGTAAGTATGTTCTTAAGTACCATCAGCTATTATCTATTAGTTGAATTGTATAGACAGAGGCCGATGAATTAAAAAAAAAATGCCCTCATACCTCCTGGCCTACTGACTAGGGCAGCCCAATAGGAATCTGCCCGTTCAGGCAGATTAGCAGTCTGGAACTGCCTGTCATACACCTTCATCATATTTGGAAAGCAAAGTTCCTTTTTTTTCATAATCTTATAAGTGTATATTAAGCCATATTAAGTACTAGCCACTTCTTTTCTTAAGTCATCAGACAACTCAAAAGTGTTTTAAAGTAAACCTGTCAGATAATTTATGCTGTCCTATCTAAGAGCAGCATGTGAAAGAGGAAGAAAAGTTAGCTCTCTGTTATAAATTTATGTGGTTTGGAGAAGGATTTTGTGATTAAAAAAGCAGAATAAATCCTAACAGGACTCGTAGGAAAGACTAAGCAAGTCCTGCTCATCCTGCTAATGCACAGTAATTAACAGTTTTTGCTGTATCAGTGTGTGTACAGAGAAAGCTGTCAGTCATCCTGTGTGAATCAAGGAATCTTGTCAGAAATTATTTTGCTTTTTACGTTCTTAGAAGCTCTGCTTCAAATCATATAAACCTATAAATCACAGAGCTCAATTTCTCTTCCTCTGTCGTACGCTGTTCTCAGATAGGGAAGCATGAATCAGCGGACAGGTTCACTTTAATCTCTGGGTCGATGATGACAAATACTGTGCTACTAGAAGCATGTTACTGCATGTCCTCTGAGACTGCGAAACCAAAATTACACAGGTAAAGTGTGTTCTGTGAAGAAGAAATAGAATATTACAGATTAAGATGTATATAGTAGCTTTACAAATTTAGTGAGTGTTGTAAAACTGTATGTACTTATATTGTTTAAAGGGGTTCAGTCAAAAAAAATCTTTTCTGAATAATATGATGTTTGATGGTAAGAAGGAAACAGCTAACAACACACAGGAAACAGCTTTGTATCCAGCTCAGGAAGACATGTGATCAAAGGGTTTTGCTTTCTTCTAGTCCAGCCTTCGAAACTACATCTGTTTGGTTCTACCTTCCAAGATATTGAACATAAGGTAAGAACAGTGTCTATGCACTTAGATGGTAATTGGGAAGGAGTTTGATGCACAGTAAAGGATCCTGGTGCTTGCAGTTTTATAGGACAAAGGGAAACAGCTTTCTTATAGGAGACAGCACAAATTAGCGCACAAAAAAACATTACAAAAAGATGAATTAAGCTACTTGAGATTTTTTGGTTTGGGTTTGCTGGGCAACCCCTTTAATTACATGTCACTTTTAAAGAAGCAGAAACTACCCAAAAGGATACTAGTGAAACTATAGACTTATGTTAAAACCATAAGAGGTAGCTTTTCATTCAGTATTACTTAAATACCATTGACTGGATACCACTATCCTTTAGAGTATTGACATTGACTATGCAAGTGTTATTTCTATACTATACACCAACATTGTAGCAGTACACAACCTTTTAGTTTTGTGGAAACTGAAAACTGGCAATGTAATAAGTACCATTATTTTGTGTATCATTCACTTATAGCATAGCTATAGTGGTTATAGAGGTAGCAGTTGCACAAAGGCCATCATGCCTAGTGGGTCAAAGACTCACTCGTAAGTTGTATTATAAAAGGCACATGGATGATGTAAGACACTGATACATATTTTTCAGTAGGGTCCAGAAGCTTCATTGTGTTGCATGTATGGTATTAATTTCACAAATTTTATACAATACAAGTGGCAGATAAAATTATAATCCCTAATAAACAGTAATCTACAATGAACCATTGCTAATATCATGTTTGACTCCTCTATGAAAACTCTGACATAAAGAGTCAAAGAACTTCTAATACAAAAACAAAACAAAAGAAGCATTCCATCATGGGAGGGCTGCTTGGTTTTAAGAACTTGCTCACACTGCAATTAAATGGAAGATATATAGTTGGTTGAATTTTGCAACTAAACATGAAATTCTGGAGCAGGAGACACAGCATGTTGTCTTATTTTAATTATTATCTTAATATTAAATACATTTAGTATTTCATAAATTGGTATAGTTATAGTAATAATTATTATAATTAGTCTTGTAATAGAGGAAAACTCCTATGACTACCTAATAAGTGCCAAGTTTAGATTATAGCCCTAACAAGTACTTTTTTGTTTTAACATTGATGACTAAGTTATAACAAAGGCACATTCTGTCTTCTGGTTTGGGTGGCTTTCAATTGTTAAACTCAGATTAAATCATAGATGGTAACACAGTTATTGTACAGTGCCTGTGTGTCAGCTTGATGCCCAGCATGTTGAATGTCACTTGCTTTCCAGCCTCAAATGACAGTAATCAATCATTTTTATAGAAAATGATGGCATCAACTCTCAGAGTGTTAGCTGTGTCTCTTAATACTTTGCAGTAGCAATAAATAACTTAGTACACTGATTACAAAGTACATGAATAATTTCCTGAATGTATTCTAATATTTATTTATATAGTACAAACATTCTCAGTTGTTAGAAGGCAGAATAAGTTGGAGCATAGAGGTTCATATCAGTTCAAGGTTAGTGTTTGTTGAATAACCACCATTGAGATATTTTGAAATAAGTCTGTTCTTCACATGTGCATATCTCCATATACCATCTACATTTTATTTCATTTGGTCAGTCATGAAATATCATAAAAAGTCAGTGGTTACATCAAAATAAAACCTATTTCGTAATTATATAGCTATATTTGCATGAAAATATGTGAGCTATTTTGCATTACCTGCATTTTTTTACTGATTACTAATGAAAAAAAAAAATTATTATCTAAGTCACAATCTAAATTAACAAAACACATATAGGTCCACTGTCTATATCTTTTAGTGAGCAAGCTGAGTAAACATCTACAATGCAGGAAGGAAAAGTAAGTGAATACTTCAGTTCAACCTGTAGATCTCTTTATAGCAAAAACTACCATCACCATTCATTTTTTGTAACTGAAAAAGATTAGCATGATGTTGAGGAAGACTATTTTGGACTATTTCTCCCTTTAAATGTGATTCAGTTGATCAATATTTCTGGGATGACTTGTGTCATGACTTGTTATCACTGGGAAGCTTGAACTCATTTGTGTGTGTCTATATATATTATAGACAATAATATATATATCCTGGTGATAATGACCATCCGGCAATTTGTAGGCCTCAGCAGACACATGCCATTTGAATAGGGAGAAGCTAATTTGTGTTTTCAAATGGCTAAGTAAGAGTCTTCACCTTATCTTTATTGAAATGCTGTGCCATGACCTAAAGATGGGTGTTATATAAGTAGAGCAATTATGCCCTATAAGTCTCCACACACCTACAAGATGCCTCTCCCTTGTAAGGAACATTACCTATTTTAAGCAGCACCTTCACACCTTAAGTTTGAGATTAGCTTATGCTGCATGCTCTCATCTAATGTATTTATAACCTCTACATTTTTTACATTTGTTTTTAAAAGCAAATATAAAAAAAAAAATTTTTTAAAATATAAGTCATTAACAAAGTGCAACCCAACCTGAGAAAAACACCTCTTTGGGTCATGTGATACGGCAATGAGCAGACTTCAGCTCGAAGTCGCCGGCAGGCTCTAACAGATAACGTTCGGCATCCTCTGCTTTGATGATGTCACTTTGCTATGCATCATGGGAGTGTGTGTTATCCCGAGATTGCAGATAAAGCACGCTCCACAGATAAGAGAGAGCCTACAATTCTTAGCAGCGCTGAGCACTGTGTCCATTCAATGAAGCTCGGCACCGCACAGCTGATCTCATGTGGGCTACCTGTGCCTCAGCTGTCCAGGGGGTTATTATACAGGCACTGTATTTGATCCTCCTGTTGTTTTATACATTATGCATAAGTACTGTATAATGTACACAGAACTATAATATATACAGGGAAGTCAGGCAGCAGCATTAGTTGTCACAAGGGGTGTGCAGCAAGGCTTAACACTGCTGCCCTGTACGATGTTAACTTGTGTGAGCTCTTGTTTTACAACTATAAAAAGTCAGTTTTAGAGCACACAATCTGCTGACCTCTGATTGTAAATTATATACAAGTCACAGCCAAAACGGGACCTTGTTGTGCAGCAGAAATTAACTCTTCACATCCTGCCAGCATGTCCTCTGACTATGCCTACAAACAGCGGTTGGTTCCAAGAAGTAAAATGACCTACTACTTGCCAGGTTCTCCCTGTTATTGGTGTTCTTTTCACAGAAAAGGTAATAGCCAATAGTGTCAGTATATCACAACTAATGTGACTATGTACTATAGGCTTTGGAAAGGAAGAGTGATATTGTGTAGCCCAGTGTGTTCTGTGACCTTGAATTGAAAAATAAATGTTTTTTACCACTTTTTTGGCCAGCAGACCTCTGAAAGGAGGTGAAATTGTCCCTTTTGTTTTTCCAGTTCTATTGCACTCACTGCGTGTCAGTGTTCCCAAAACCGGCATAACTTATCCCTATAACTTTTAAATAGTTTTATTGAAGTCCGTGTGTCTGTTTGGCGCAAAGAGCTCATTTGTACGCAAATTGTGTTATACATATTTCCTAGTAAATTGCACCTGTTGTCAGTGGTGCGAAGGCTGCCATATTAATCCATATAACATTTAAATACTCTTATTGCAGTCCGTGCATCAATGTCCAGTTCAACTAAAATGGTGGTCCAAAGATTACTTTCTTCTGGCACTTTTTAATCTTTTAATCTGAGGTTCTATCAAGGGCATCTTTGCTGGTTTTTGGTCATGCCGCTGTAAAAGAAACCAATAGTCAAGGTCTTATTGACAAAAAGCTAATTTGCCATGCTTCTATGCCCTCAAAATGAAGAGCGGTTACTGGGTGTCCACCCTCCTTGATCCACATTCTAAATCAAAAGTAATCATTTTACTTAAACCCACTTGAAAATAGAATGTAGGAATTTGACCCAGGACTAAACGGGGGACATCTGTTGCGTCAGCTTCACGTTCTAATGTCACGGTGGTACATCGTCAGCAACGTTCCAGCAGTAGAATGGCAAGTAGCTGTAGCAGCAGCAGCAGGAGCAAGATTGGAAAAATATATTTTTTAACCTAGTCAATTTCTTATTGGGAATGTGTATTCTGAGTGTCCATAAGGGCATTTTTTGGTGGTTTTGGGGTCAGGCTACTTCAAAATGGATGCCAGGGATGGCAATCGGGTAGTATTCCTGTCAGGGGCCGGAATGAAAAAGGTGCCCAGTGATATGTTAAAAATAGGAAGTAGTAATGGGTGGGCACCCGATTTGATTCAGCTGCATGTGGCCGTGTCTCTTGCCGCACCCACTGTAACTGAGGCCCTAAACCTCCGCGTTCCCCGTTGGGATGTTCTTGCTGCCACCAACACCGCATATATGACAAGTTGTTGGTCCCTCGTGCAAAAAGTTCTAGGGGTCTCAAGGCAGTTCCCATGTGCCATTTCCAATAGCAGTGTCTTGTTTGTGTGAAAGGGTCCCCGTAGCTGCTGGTACTGCTGTACCTGCTGTGGCTACGCCACCCTCATGTTTTCGGTTAGCCATTGAACATAATGAATTATTTTAGCCTATGAATTGTTTTCTGTGACTTTTAAAGCCTAATTGTCTTTCCTAAAATGTAGCACATTTCCAGGTTACTGTTGTGGATGATAATTCCAGCTTCTCCTCCCCTGTTTGGGTGTAAGAATGAAGGTGTTGTTGCTCTCCCATAGACTTTAATGGGCATCAACGATTATCGACTATCGGCATGATAATTTCAAACATCTGTTATCTATAAGATGATGATTGTCAACATAATCGCTCATCACTAGTCTACACCATTTGCAACCTTTTGAAAGTGGCCTTCAGGGAGAATAAGAGCACGCACTACTGCCAAAATTTGCATTAACAACAATCCTTTGTAACTAGACACACTTCCGTTTGCACATGCCATGCCCATTACAATCGATTGTGTAACGGCTATGGGAGAAAGATAATTGAGAAGTGTGGCATGACACAGCTTTTCTGGACATTTCATAGCCTATTTAGCATGTGACATCTTCTGACTGGAGTCATTCACTTCCCTGACTCTTCTCCATCCGGTTCAGACAGCAAACATATTTTCCACACAAATATCTTAGAATTCTAACTTTTCCAGCACCTTCCTATCTGTGCCCACCTTTGTACAAGCTCCCCATGTGGTGCTAGGTGGTCATTGGGGAGGAGGTGGGGGTTATGTAGTCATAGATGGAGGCAGTGTCGGACTGGGGGGTCTGGGGCCCACAGAGGAGTTGATCTTGGGGGGCCCACCCTACTGTACATGAAAATATTACCGGCCTCTCGGACATAAATGCGCCCGTTTTACCACATAATACAGTGTGCAAAACAGAACTGTATTAGGTAGTACAATACCAAGTTAGTCACACATTTGTCAGTCTAACATACCATAGACACAGGGATAAATAGCTCCATCCATATCCCCCTCCACCCACATACAATATTTCCCTCCCCCCACATACAATATCCCCCTCCACGTTTCCCTTGGTCACGCACCTCACCACCTTCTAAAATAAACACCAGCAAGAAAGTAAAAGTGTAACCCCTATCACAGGGTCAGGTGTTCCCTCACTCTTACAATCAGGGACATGCCACTAAACCCGCGCCGATATTGGGTACAACACCACCATATAGAGACCACATAGAGGTCAGACACCAGCTCAGGTATAACCTACAACACCGCCATATAGAGACCACATAGAGGTCAGACACCAGCTCAGGTCTAACCTACAACACCACCATATAGAGACCACATAGAGGTCAGACACCAGCTCAGGTATAACCTACAACACCACCATATAGAGACCACATAGAGGTCAGACACCAGCTCAGGTATAGCCTACAACACCACCATATAGAGACCACATAGAGGTCAGAAACCAGCTCAGGTATAGCCTAAAACACTGCCATATAGAGACCACATAGAGGTCAGACACCAGCTGGGGTCACATCACATTACAGTGAATACAGCACTGATCCAGTATAGAAGTAAAATAACCCCTGAAATCAGGGACTCACCGGAGACGTCCCATCTGATGACAAAAAACAAAAATGGGAACAGCACAGAAATTCCACAAAAGGTCAATAAAAATGCAAAGTCTGTCCCAAGGCGAGCAAGCCTCAAACTCACCACCGTAGGATACAAAAAGATGGTTTGGGCGACAGCATAGTAAAAGTAGGAATCAGCTTTATTCCAGAGTGAGAGACACCATCACAACGTTTCGGCCTGTCAGTGCATGGCCTTTTTCAAGCAGCATATGCCCCGGGGAGCGACGGCACTGCCTCCGGGGCCCACAGCAGCTCGGGGCCCACAGTGGGATTCACCGATCCCCTGGCGGCCCAGTCCGAGCCTGGATGGAGGTTATATATTGTGTTGGCACTTGGCCCCATAACACAATTGTAGGGGAGAGATAGGAAGGGGGGTCACTTGAACTTCATCCACTGTACTCCATGAAGATCAGCCACAGACATGACCCTCAGGGAGTGGAGTTAAATACTGTCGTTTTTTGTGTAGTGTTTCTATTTTCTCCTACAGGTTTCCCTTCTGTACAACTGGTTGGATGATGTCAGACCAGTGTGGATCCATTCCTTTAAATAAATGATCAATAAGGGATGTTATTTAGGAGTGTTTATTTAAATAAAGTGTTTTTATGTTCTGTAATTGTGCTTTTTTTTTTACCATTTAATTCCAGTGCTAGTAATGTAGCTGATAGATGCATCTCCATTACTAGCTATGTGGTTTGGTGTCAGACAATGATGTTTTTTGCCAAAACAGAGCTAACACTAACCAACTCTCACTATTACCCCAGTTATCAATGCAATTAGGGGTACTGGGAAGAACCAGGTTTCCATTAGAAGCTGACCCTCTAAATTGATGATCTGTTTCTGGGACAGCTTTAGGCTGGTATTTTTGGGTGGGTAGGGCCCAAAATTCATGATAGTATCAGGCCGCAACTTCCACTTTTAACTTCAGTGGCTATGAAATATGTGGGGACCCCACATTAATGTTATTATTATTTATTGATTGCAGTGGAATGCCTGTTTTAAGATTTTCAATAAATAAATAAATAAAACAACCCCCCATTTTCACCTGTAACCTTAGGGTCCCATGGTACAGATAACTTTTTGGTCGACATGTATGAACGGGCTTCACGCCTGTTTTTTGGCGTATACTGCGCCTCCGGGCCCGAATTCCCCTGTCGGACGCAGGGATGCAGTGATAGGCGCAGCGTTCGCCACTTTTCAGCTGCGCCCCGCATGAAGGGGCGGGCAATGGGCGCGGTGTGGGCGCGGTGTAGGTGTTCCGGGGCGGGACGCGGCGCGCTCGTATACTCCAAGGCATGTACGATCGCGAGTCGGCAAAGCGAGGCGCAGTGCAGCACTCGGCAGCTCCGACAGGCAGACCTGGTTTGTTTTGGTCTAAATGCTCCGGCGGCGGCGAAGTGAAGCAGGATCAGAACATGCGAGGAAGCAGATAGAAGATCGCGACAGAAATCTTTATAAAGGCGGAAAACAGTGTCAGAACAGAGCTGAACCACAAAAATAAACATAATAATAAAAAAAAAAATCACTTTCCAAAAATCGAGAACGGCGCAAGATCAAGAAATCGGATATTGGAAATTGCCGGGAAATACAGTAATTCAAATTCTGAAAGCTATTCTCATTGGTCGGCATAAACCGGCCAATCAGAATAGGAGCGACAGTGGCCCATTAAAACCTATGGAGAACGCTTGACCAATCAGAATCAACGGTGGGACAGTTCAAAATACAGTAAAAATGCAGAAAGAGCTGATTGGTTGAGCTAGCGGGGGCCTGGCTAGCTCAGCCAATCAGAATAGGAGCGACAAAGACCCATTATAGCCTATGGAGAATTGTGAACCAATCAAAATCCAAGGCGGGACAGTTCAAAATACAGTAATAAGGCAGAAAAGAGCTGATTGGTTAATGCGGCGAGCTACTTCTCACATTGTAGTCTATGGAGAGATGGGCGCAATGCAATCTCGGCGCTCAGCGCTGTGCGGCATGGAGTATGAATAAAAAACTCATTTTTATTAAGTGTAAAACATTATCAGATAAAGCGCTGAAACCTTCTTTAAAAATAAAGCACTTAAATCCCTAACAACGCGTTTGTCGCCGAGACCGGCGCTACATAAGGAATTGCAATAGAGAGAATTGCCGGGAAATACAGTAATTCAAATTGTTTAAGCTCTTCTCATTGGTCGGCATAAACCAGCCAATCAGAATAGGAGCGACAGTGTCCCATTAAAACCTATGGAGAACTATTGACCAATCAGAATAGGAGCAACAAAGACCCATTATATCCTATGGAGAAGTTTTGACCAATCAAAATCCAAGGCGGGGCAGTTCAAAATACAGTAAAAATAAAGAAAAGAGCTGATTGGCTGAGCTAGCGGTGGCTTGGCTATCCCAGCCAATCAGAGCGCGAGCTACTTCTCCCATTGTAGTCTATGGAGAGAGCGGCGCACTGAAATCTCGGCGCTCAGCGCAGTGCGGCATGAAGTATTAATAAAAAAAATCATTTTGATTAAGTGTAAAACATTATCACATAAAGAGCTAAAACCTTCTGTAAAAATAAATCAGTTAAAACCCCGAACAACGCGTTTGTCGCCGAGACCGGCGCTACATAGGGAATTGCAATAGAGAGAATCGCCGGGAAATACAGTAATTCAAATTGTTTAAGCTCTTCTGATTGGTCGGCATAAACCAGCCAATCAGAATAGGAGCGACAGTGGCCCATTATATCCTATGGAGGAGAATTGACCAATCAGAATAGGAGCGACAGGGACCCATTATAACCTATGGAGAAAAATTGACCAATCATATTCCAAGGCGGGACAGTTCAAAATACAGTAAAAAGGCAGAAACGAGCTGATTGGTTGAGCTAGCGGGGGCTCGTCCATCTTAGCCAATCAGAGCGCGAGCTACTTTCTCATAGAGTTCTATGGGGAAAAGAAATTCCGAGCAAGCTCTGTGATTGGCTAAGTTAAAAGAGGCGCCGTTATTTGGACCAATGGGAGAGCGAGCGACGCTCCTATGGGTTTTCTAATGCAATCTGAAATAAAACTGTACATGGCCGAAATCAAATTATAAGACTACAGAAGTTGTCCCGATGTGTATATAAAATGAATAATAATATGGGGGTAACGAAAAAAAAATATTAATTCAATAAAATCATGTTTATTTCTTTATTTTCGTTATCCAAGGATCAATAGTATGGGTGCAACGAAAAGAAAGAAATAAACATGATTTGATTGATGTAATATTTTTTTTTCGTTACCCCCATATTATTATTCATTTTATATACACATCGGGACAACTTCTGTAGTCTTATAATTTGATTTCGGCCATGTACAGTTTTATTTCAGATTGCATTAGAAAACCCATAGGAGCATCGCTCGCTCTCCCATTGGTCCAAATAACGGCGCCTCTTTTAACTTAGCCAATCACAGAGCTCGCTCGGAATTTCTTTTCCCCATAGAACTCTATGAGAAAGTAGCTCGCGCTCTGATTGGCTAAGCTGGACGAGCCCCCGCTAGCTCAACCAATCAGCTTGTTTCTGCCTTTTTACTGTATTTTGAACTGTCCCGCCTTTGAATATGATTGGTCAATTTTTCTCCATAGGTTATAATGGGACATTGTTGCTCCTATTCTGATTGGTCAATTCTCCTCCATAGGATATAATGGGCCACTGTCGCTCCTATTCTGATTGGCTGGTTTATGCCGACCAATCAGAAGAGCTTAAACAATTTGAATTACTGTATTTCCTGGCGATTCTCTCTATTGCAATTCCCTATGTAGCGCCGGTCTCGGCGACAAACGCGTTGTTCGGGATTTAACTGATTTATTTTTATTGAAGGTTTCAGCTCTTTATGTGATAATGTTTTACACTTAATAAAAATGATTTTTTTTTATTAATACTTCATGCCGCACGGCGCTGAGCGCCGAGATTTCAGTGCTCCGATCTCTCCATAGACTACAATGGGAGAAGTAGCTCGCGCTCTGATTGGCTGGGATAGCCAAGCCCCCGCTAGCTCAGCCAATCAGTTCTTTTCTGTCTTTTTACTGTATTTTTAACTGTCCCGCCTTTGATTTTGATTGGTCCAAATTTCTCTATAGGATATAATGGGACTTTGTCGTTCCTATTCTGATTGGTTAATACTCCTTCATAGGTTAGGATGGGCCACTGTCACTCCTATTCTGATTGGTCCAATCTTCTCCATAGGATATAATGGGTCTTTGTCGCTCCTATTCTGATTGGCTGGCTTCTGCCGACCAATGAGAAGAGCTTACACAATTTGAATTACTGTATTTCCCGGCGATTCTCTCTATTGCAATTCCTGATGTAGCGCCGGTTTCGGCAACAAACGCGTTGTTCGGGATTTAATTGATTTATGTTTATAGAAGGTTTCAGCTCTTTTTCGGAGAATATTGTACAACTAATAAAAATTATTTTTTAATTAATACTCCATGCCGCACGGCGCAGAGCGCCGAGATTGCATTGCGCCGATCTCTCCATAGACTACAATGGGAGAAGTAGCTCGCGTTCTGATTGGCCGGGATAGCTCAGCCAATCAGCTCTATTCTGCCTTTTTACTGTATTTTGAACTGTCCCGCCTTTGATTCTGATTGGTCAATAGTTCTCCAGAGGTTTTAATGGGTCTCTGTCGCTCCTATTCTGATTGGTCAATAGTTCTCCATAGGCTCTAATGGGTCTCTGTCGCTCCTATTCTGATTGGCTGAGCTAGCCAAGCCCCCGATAGCTCAGCCAATCAGCTCTTTTCTGCATTTTTACTGTATTTTGAACTGTCCCGCCTTTGATTCTGATTGGTCAATAGTTCTCTATAGGTTTTAATGGTTCACTGTCGCTCCTATTCTGATTGGCCGGTTTCTGCCGACCAATGAGAATAGCTTTCAGAATTTGAATTACTGTATTTCCGTGCAATTTCCAATATCCTAATTCTTGAATTAGGATATTTGGAAAGTGATTTTGTTTTATGTATTTTTTTATTTTTGAGGTTTCAGCTCTTTTCTGAGAATGTTGAACGCCTTTATAAAGGCGATTTTTGATTCATACTCCGCACCGACGTGTGGAATGATTTCTCGCTGTTTTCCAGCTTTTCTCGCATCGGAACAGATTTTCGCCGCAGCCCCGCAATGCACCTAAGTACCCGCACTGTACCCCACACACTGGCGAGGCGCGGCGGACTTTTCCCCGCATGTATGAGTGCGCTACCTCCGGCGGCGAATCTTTGGCGCAGCCCCGCACTGCGCCTCAGTCCCCACGCTGCGCCCCACACACTGGCGAGGCGCGGCGGACTTTTCCCCGCATGTATGAGTGCACTAGCTCGGGCGGCGAATCTCAGGCGCAGCGCCGCACTGTGCCAAAGTCCCGCACTGCGCCTAACACACTGGCGAGGCACGGCGGACTTTACATAGTATGTATGAGCGCGCCCCGGCCCCAACATAAATCAGGCGCAGATTTCGCCGGAAAACTAGCGGAAAAGTGCGCCCCGACCTGGCGAGCTTCATACATGTCGCTCTTTGTTTTTATTACTAAGCCATTACTGTCTAAAAATAGAAATAGTTATGTTTCACCCTGTTATATTCCAAAAAGGACTCGCTACAAAGATCATATCTGTAATGATGGGACAAATAAAAGTAAAAAGTATTTTAAAAAACAGAAACACAACGCCCCTTTTTTCAAGCCTCAAGAGGGGAGTAAAAATACACACTTTTGCAATTGGTTTGCACTACCTAAATCACTTAGTAAAGCAGATATAAGCTAATCTGTTAGTCTATAGCTATTTCTGCAGCAAGTGATCGGGACATGCCCCCTTTTCTGTGATTGGCTGACTGATATTTCATTCAGCCTGTTGGGACATGCCCCCTGGATGGGACACGCCCCCTGTGCTGTGATTGGCTGCCTGCACTCTGTGCTTACTCCCCTCTGAGTTGTGTAAATTGAAAGTGGAACTGTGTGCCTCATCTTGCTATGCTGACTATGTCTGCATAATAAAGGTTCTCTGAGCTTCTCTATGCTCCCCTCTCAGCCCTATGTGAAGGATCCGGGCAATAACTGAGTCTGTAGCTGCTAGATTGACTTTCTCCCCCAGATAACACAGCCTTATACAGTTTTTTCCCCTCTTCCTCCTGCCTGATAACACCTGTTCACTTTATAGATATGCTTTTTAAATATAAATATGTGTACAATATATAAAAAAAGAAAAACATTTCTTGCATATATTTAAAAAGAAACATACATATATTAATTGATAATTTTTTATTTTTTTACTTTAAATGAATTTTACAGGAAATTATTATTAATTACTAAACCACATCTAGAGGCCCACCTTGATGTGATTTCCTGGAGCAATAGTAACATCAGGGGTTAACAATTAACCTCGCTATCAAATTGCCATGATATATAAGATGGCCGCTGTGAAGATATGAGTATACATTGCCTGAAGAAGCAGTTGTGAGAACTGTGAAACGCGTTGTTTTAACTTTAATAAATCAGTATTTATCAGTAAGTATTGGAAGTTACATTACCTATATCTTTGGGATAAGCGCCATATGAACCTTTTCTAAGGATATTGTGAGAACAGTACCTTCCTTTAAAACAAACTTGTTTCCGTGGTCGTACATGACTGTGTTTCCAGAGGATCCATGTTGCTGCTTTCCCGGACTGCTAAGGATTTGCGAGAGCACCTTCTCCCGAGGCGCTTAAAGAGCTGTACCATATTGTACAGCTCAAAAAGGTGAGCAAGTTTACCTGTATAAACCTTGTAATTACATAATATCGGTAACGCACATTGCGCTGTCTTTATCCTCTTTCTCTGAGGTGTGTATTCATCTCAAAACTGATTGAAACTGCCTGATAACAAAGGGAGGGTGGGGGGGGGGAGAAGTGTGCATTTCTCACATTTGTTTCATCATTTCAAACTGTATGTATAACTGCTCACAGCAATGAAGGTGTTCTGGTTACAAGGAGCTTGTGCAGCCTAGAAGGGGGGTGACAGCTCTGCAGACATGATAGCCATTGCAGGAGGTCTGCAGAGCTGTGAAATCCTCTCTCTTCCACTGCTCACACAGAATGATAATGTCACCAGGACGCTTACTCGGAGGAGAGTCACACTTACTGGGAGGAAGGACGCACCCCTGGTTTTGAAGCTGTAAGAGAGATCAACAGCTGAAGTCTCTGAAAGCCAGTGATGAGAAAACCTATTTAAGTAATTAACAGAGAATTAACATACCTTGAGCAGCTTAAAGAACTATTAACTATTTTGGAATTTTTTACACTGTCCAGCTTATAGACAACAATAGTAAATCTGGGCTAATGCTTTTCATCTGATTTTCATTCTTATAAAACTCAAACCTGTAGAAAAATACATGGTTCCACATCCATATGCTATACGCTAATCAATTGCTGCTAAGCAAAATCTGTGCTTCCGAACATAGGAGCCTTAGTACATATTTTGATGAAAGTCCATTTGCCACCTCATAGTGACCTATTTCAATGGGTCCCAACATTAACCCCTTCAGGACCCGGGTTTTTTTTTGTGTGACATGTTCGTTTTTCCCTCCTCGCCTTCTGAAAGCCATAAATTTTTTATTTTTCCACCTACAAAGACACATGAGGGCTGTAATTTTGCGGAACAAGAAATACATTCTAATGGTGTTATTCACTATACTATAGAATATACTGGGAAACCGCAAAAAAATTCAAAGTGGGACAAATTGTGAAAAAAAACTTATTTTCGCCATGTTTCTGGGTGAGTTGCTTTTATGGCGTTCATTGTTTGGTAAATATAATGTGTTATCTGTATTCTACAGGTTGTTACGCATCCAGCAATACCAAACATGTAGGGTTTCCGTTATGTTTTGGTACCGTAAAAAAATTCCAAACATTTTCTATTTTTGACATTTGCGCCGCGGCGCCAGTTTGTGCGGCCAATAACTTTTTTGTACTAACATCTATGGACGTCAGTGAGGGTGCATTTTTTTGCGGGCTGAAGTGTAATTTTTATCGCTAGTAGTTTGGAATGCATGCGACTTTTTTTGATCATTTTTATTCCATTTTTTGAGTGACGTAAAATGACGAAAAAACGCAATTTTGGTGTTTGGATTTTTTTTTTCTTCTACGGTGTTCAGCGTACGGGATAAATGATGTTACATTTTTATAGATCAGACTTTTTCGGACGCGCCGATACCAAATATGTGTAACTTTTTTATTATTTTAATGATTTTATTTGTAAAATGGGGAAAGGGGGGTGATTTGAACTTATAATACTTTTTTTTTTGTACTTTAAAACTTTTTTTTTTTTTTTTTTTACTGTAACATTTAGTCCCCCTATGGTGCTTGACCACTAGGGGGCGCGATTGTTAATACAACCTAATGCATTGCATGTGCAATGCATTAGGGTGTACAAAGATGGCGGCTTCCCCACTTCCTGTCTGCGGACGGAAGTGGGGTAAACCGGCAAGGGTAAGTGACGGGAGCCTTCACACGGCTCCCCACCACCATGCCCGGTTGTCGGATCGGCGCAGCATAGCTGCGCTGATGCCGATGACTGTACCGACCGGTGTCGGATGGGTAAAACAGCGCCTGCGGGCGGAGCCACCCGCCGGCGCTGTTACTGCCGGGTGTTAGCGGCGATTTGCCGCTAAGACCCGGCGGCTGTGCGGGGGGTCGCGGAGCGATCCCCCTGCAAAGCCCCTTAGCGGCCCTGGGACGTACTCATACGCCCATGGTTGTGAAGGGGTTAACAGGCACAACACTAGCTAATGACGATCACTACAGCAACATCTATCAGAGCGAGGCTCTGGGTTACAGGAGAAACATTACAATAGCAATGGCAATCGCACAGCATCACAACCACATTAGCAGATCACAAAAAATCACCATACCATGTGCTGCCTTGTAGGAACCCACTTTAAGTGGCAGTTGGGTTTATACAGTTTGATCAAAATGTGTTCTAGATATCTTAGGTGACATGTATGTATTTTGGCGCCCAGGAGTGTGCATGGCTAAAAGTATAGCGAACGGGGCTGCGCTAGTCTTCGGGCTGAAAAGACGCCAGACTTCTGGCGCAGACCCATTCATACATGTCACCCCTTATGTCCTCTTTTTTGTAGGTTTTACTTAGCAGCAAAAGATTAATGTTTAGTATCTGGATGTGCCACCATGTCTTTTCTACATGACTGATATTGTTTATTTCTTACAAAAACACTTTAGTTAGCTTTTACATGTAAGGGCTTGTTCACACAGAGTTTTCACAAGCGCTTTGTAGATCCGTCTTCTTGGGGACTTACAGAGCGGACTCCAAAACAGATGTAAACAATTAGCAGTGACTTTATCACTGCTCGCTATTAGGAAAATGCAGCAGCGTTCAGATGAGAGATCGCTGCTGCGTGTTTCAAAAGCGCCGCTCGGGTCCGTCTTGAAAAGAATTGACATGCGAGCAGTGATAAAGTAACTGCTAATTGTTTTGATCCGTCTTGGGGTCCGCTCTGTCAGTCCCCAAGACGGATTTACAAAGTGCTTGTTACATGGAGTGAAAACTCCGTGTGAACAAGCCCTAAGCATATAGTAAGATACATTTTGTTATGTTTTTTGGGCCTGTGCCTTTTTTTCAAAATGCTGCAAGCTTTAGATATGGTATTTTCTGGTGTTTTACCCATGAGCTTTTTCATAACATTTAAATAACCTTGCAAAGAAAATTGTTATACAAATGTATAAAAAATTTAAAAGACACAATAAAAAATGTCTGAAATCCATTGCATTTAATACAAGAAACTTGAAAGAAGGCTGCAGGGTCTGTACAAACAACAATATAACAAAACAACAATATAACACTAATCCTATATCCTACATATTTATAATCAGCAAAAAAACCTACAGTTCCCACCTTGCATTGCTGACACCTATTCCAGGTTATTCTCTTTCCTTATATTGCACCAACTGCCAAAGACTAAGGCCGTGTTCACACGGCTTATTTCGCCGCGGATTGGCCACGCCGGATTTGCGCTGTAGTACGGCGCCAATCCGTCAGAGTAATTACAGTAATCCACTGTTCTCATAGAGAACAGTGGATTCCGTCGCTCCTCCCCACTCGGCTAATCCGCCGGGCGGGGAGAAAGTGACATGCACATTATCCAGGAGCAATACGCGCCGTGGATAATGGCAGTCTATGGGGCCGGCGGGCCGCGCCCCCGCACCGCCCCTGCACCCGCCCTTTATTCAAGCCGGAATTGCGAGCGCAATCCGGCTCGCAAATCCGGCGTGAATAAGCCGTGTGAACGGGGGCCTAAGGGAGACATGTATTAACGGGGCTGTACCAGTTTTCTGGTGTATTTTGAGCCAAATAGAATATATGAACAGGCACACTCCAAACTGTTTGATGTTAAATATAGGTACAGAACAGTTAGAACAGCTAGACCAAGTTGAAGGTGGTCCACCTGTGCCAGACTTGTCCTATCGGCACTACAATACCCCTATATGTATGAACTGCAGATGAACAGATTCATGAGTGTGGCTCATTCCACACTACCTTAAAGCTATTTAGAACTGGCCTCTATGCGCCTAGATCATACATGTTGCCCTCTCTCTCTATCCTCTTGTTCATCTCATATTGTGCTCTCCCACAGCTGTCTCATCATTAGCTCTTATTTACCTTCTCTTCTATCCATGCCCCTCTTCATGCTGGAACTGGGTTGGACTACAGGTTCTAATCCTACGTAAAAAGTATAAACATCATATTTTTAACCCGTAACTGGTAACACACCACTGAAACGTTTTAAATATATGAATAATTTTTCCTTTCAAAAGGACTTTAGTTTTTTACCCCATTAATATTTTTTTTGCATTTTTTAATACAAAACAGTTTGTCCTCCTTTATGCAAAACAATGATAAGCATTTAACCCCAAAGGTATGTTCACACGGTGTCTTGTGGCACGTACCTGTGTGCACCACAAGAAGCTGTGTGTTTAGAAGGCCACTAAAAAGCAGTGAAAGAGTTGAGATATTATTCTGTTCCATTAAATCATGGTGCATTGTCTGTCAAGTTAATTTTTGCTACATCTGTCATACTGACATTGTGCTGGCTCACAGACTAAAGTTAACATGTCATCTATACCACATTGAACTCCACGAAAAGAAACAAACCAAAAATTGAGCAATTATGTCTTTACACCATACAAGCTTTTTTTTTTTGATCAGGCTGACCAGTACATTATATGGTACATTAAATTATACCAATGAAAAAGATGTAACCCTGCAAAAAAAAGCCCTAATATGGCCATGTTAGCAGAAAAATAAAAACATGTCTTGGCTATTGGACATTGTGGAAAGAAAAACTGAAGATAGTTCCGGAGGGGTTTTGCGGCTCCCAGTGCTGTAATTGCTCGATGAACAGAGCTGTAGTTAACAGCTCTGATCCTAGAGCAGTTTCTGTTAATGGCAGGGACTGGAGGATGCCTCCGATCTCCGTCATTTAACCCTTTGATTGCCACGGTCTGTGACAGCTGCATTATCAAAGGGTATTCCCAGCTCCATCAGTTCATCTGGACTCCAAGTGACCCAATGGAGCCTGTGGAATATCTGTACAGTCAGCCCTGGAGACCTAGAGTCTGTCTGTATAGCAAGTCTGCAGTCAGGGAACACTGTGTGCTGTCCTGACTTCAGCCTGTGTCACACTGACATAAAGTGTAATGTGTTAGCATATATGAATATGCTAATACATTACTTAGTGTAAAAAAAAAAGTGTTAAATAGTTATTCCTAGCTACTAAAAAAGGAAAAGAAAAGGGAAAAAAAACATAAGTGTAGAAAAAAATAAATAAATAATAAAATAAATATTTAATAAAAAAAGGATTGTGCATACATAACACATACAAAAAAAATTGACACATATTAGGTATCCACACAATTGTAATAACCTGTAGAATTAGTGTAACAGGTTATTTAGTGTGAAATATGAATAGTGTAAAAAAATAGAGAAAAACACCTTTGTTCATGCTGAAAAATAATTTTAAGAAAATTCTGCAGTCATTTATTTGTAAACTTAAACTGTGCCCCCAAAAATACAACAAATACAACAAAATACAACATAAAACAAGTCCTCATACAAATGTGTCACTAAAAAATAAAAGTAGTTATAATTATGACTGTGGAAAGGCAGAAAGTCAAAAATTAAAAAATATGTAACTGGTTATTAAGGCCTTTTCAGGCCTTGTTCTTAAAGAGGTTGTATCGTTTGAAGTGTTCGTGCTCTTGAGCTAATTCTATGAAATTGAGTTTGAAATCCAGGGGTGAGTCTCTCCTCTCAGCAGGCGTTTCTCTCCTGCCAGGAGGTGTGTCTCTCCTCACTGAAGACCTGTGACATCATCATTGTGTGTGAAGCAGGAGAAGAGGAAGGATGTCTGGACAGTTATGCAGCCCCATGCAATGTTCTCTTGTCTGCAGAGCCTTCAGGCTCCACAAGCTCCTTGCTATGCTATAACCAGTTATACACACAGCCTGAACTGATGAAACACATGTGAGAAATGCACACTACCCTCCCCCCCCCCTCCTCCCTCTGTTATCAGACAGTAGACTAAGATTGTGTTATATGGAGGGAACACAGAACATAAGACTGTGTTATATGAGGGGATCTATGAGTTTAACAGTCAGTAATTACCCTGATCGTTCACCTTAGAGCTGGGAGATGAGTTAACAGCCAGCAGCCCTCTCACATTAATGTTTTACCTTCAGTTTCAGCAGCTTAGAGGGGAGTAAGCACAGAGTGTGCAGGCAGCCAATCACAGCACAGGGGGCGTACCCGGGGTGTTTCCTGTCTGGGGGCGTGTCCCAACAGGCTGAATGAAATGTCAGCCAGCCAATCACAATGCAGGGGGCGTGTCTAGAGGGTGGGGTCAGGTCAGGGGGCGTGTCCCGACCAACAGCAGAAATAGAATACAGATTCACAGAAAAGCTCATATCTGCTAAACCAAGTGACTGAGGTAATGCAACCCAAATACAAAAGTGCTTATTTTTACTGTCCCCATAATCGGAGACATGATCTTTGTAACGATACAACCCCTTTAAGGGGTTAACTAAACAGGAACAAAGAGTAACTTTAAGTGTGACAATTAAAGAGTTGGCATGCAGAAAATAATTACCACTTATGGCTTTATAGCTGGAATCAGCAGATTATTCTTCCTTTTACAACTCTAATTGTTCAAGGAGCATTTTAAAGTGGAAATATGGTAGATAAATGGTTCAGGGCATTACTTAAATTGGTGCTTCCACCATGGTGTTTCACAAACTTCAGACTCGACTTCCTGGTCAAGTGGCTGTGAGTGGTTTTACAGCAGTGATTGGCCTATCAGCTTTGCTATTCCTTGCTAAGTTTATTAAAGGGATATTGGTGATGGAGGTGTTTAAACAGTAGGGCAGACAGATACTCAGCTCTTAAGGATTAAAGTTTGTCCATAACATAGATAAACAAGGTGCTGTGCTACTGATAACATACAGCAGTGAGTGACATCATCATGGTCAGATGGAAGTGCTGGAGCAATGAGAGCATAGAGAGGTGGTACATAACCTAGGGAAGCTTGTGTACAATTTTTCAGTGTCCAAACAAATACCATGTCCAAAAAACAAATGTAAATCGAGCCTGAGTTAAACTTTGGGGGAGGCACAGCACCATAAGTTTGAACAAAAATTAAATTTCAAGTTTTTGACAGAACTTAGACCAAAGTTGGGGGAATGCCCCTTATGATATATTGAATGTAACAGTGAAACTTATTTCATATTCCTCTAGTGTCACAAAAGGCTTTTTAGTAGAGAGACTTTTTATTTGAAGGATTTTTACTATACCACATTTTTATATTTTAACCCTGTAGCAGATGAATTTTTTATATTAGTTATAAGAGTTTTATAATAAAATTGATATGAAACATTTGTAGAGATTTAGTTTCTCTGTGTACATTCTAACTATTTATGATGAAATATAGCACTTAAATCTCCTCAGTATTATGGTAGTTTTTATAGACACTCTTATTTTAATGTGTGAACCACTCACAACGATGTTCAGAGTGTTTTGGGCTCAAGGTCTAATTGTGCCTATATAGTGTGGAAACCTTATTTTACACAAGAAAAATTGAAAGAGAGAAGGAACTGAAACAAGAAGGAAAGAGGAAAAAATGTGAGTGAAAGAAGGGAAAATACAGCACAGGAGAAAAACGTACATGCCACAAGATGAAATTAATGTATTTTTGATTCACTACGAATATTATAGAAAATTGAGCTAAACCTGTAATGAACTAGGCAGATCTAATGAGAAGTTAAGTAGCTACTTAAGGGTCTGCAGGACAGTGCTGTAGGAAAATAGTTATTGTAGACTATTTATGAAATTGTAGTGACAGTGAGTGGTATCGTTTCAGAAATGTACGGAGTGTTATAAATGTGAAGCTTGCTGAGTAATGAAATCATTACTAGAACCATTATTCTGACCCCCTAGTGGAGTATGCTACACACAGCATGTGAGCATTGCAGTGGATCACAACATTCCTGCCTGTACAAACATGGCAAACTGAACAGTTTTTTTCTTTCCCCGGAACAATTGATTGTTCCTCCTTTTAATCAGTATCTGGTGGGTGGTAAGTGACATTTCTGTAATGACAGAGCCATCCTGCTGCAGAAGTTTGGAAAAATCTTCTCCATGTCTCCTGAAATTTGATGGGCCGTAAGACAAGAGAGCCTATTCAGAATGAATCTCAGTGGGGTGGTCTGTTTTATATTCTCTTTCCCTCTCTTGAAGCATCAGTGTATAAACATACCTTTATAAGAACGCATTTCCCACACCACATGCCTATGGAGTGCACACATATTTCCATCAAAAGCATTTCTCTTTTATTTTCCCTCCCCTGTTTCACAAACCGTTCAGCTATACCTCAGCATCTATAAGTCACAGATACACATTTAGAAATCCAGTTAAATGCAGCTTTATTCTCTTAATAACATTTAGAGAATTTAGCTCCCTTGTGTAATTGTTTCATTATTAGAGCAATTGCTTTCTCCTACTAGTAGAAAACACATTTGCTGCTAGTACACAACTCTGTTTTCTTAGATTTAATCTGATGGAATTCCATAAGGCTTTAATAAGTGTCAGCTTCTTTCTGTCTCTCTCCATCTTTCTTCTTAGTTGTACATGGAAAAGAAATACATGGGCCCTAGCCCACATGTTGTGCCTGTTCCAGAGGTCCCAATGTACTCAATGCCTTCCAGGAAGCAAGATCTCTCTCTTTGAAATTCAGGATGAACCGATTTTAAGGGGTTTTCTAACTACAATGATTGTCTTGTAGAGAATGTAGGGAAAAGTAAATGAAGACAATTACCAAATACATTGTTGTTTTGATTGTGCTTTGTTCAGGAGATAGAGAAAATTGTATTTACTGTTAGTGTACACAAGTTTCTCTGGTTATTGATCGCCTCCCCTCACCTCTCCCTGCTCTCTCCTATCTCTCATTGTTTGAAGCTGCCGTCAGTCAGTTGATTTACTAAAGCCTTATACAGAAGTGAAACTCCTCCCACTAAGCCCCCCACAGATTCACATCACCAGTGTGTGCAGTACTAATATTAACACCTTAACCCACCTAGACATATGGGTACGTCCTAGTGGCATTAATGAGCTGTGTAGCGGGATTGCAGTTAACACTCGGCGATTACAGCACGGGATGCTGCTGGTGCCATCCCATGCTGTTTAACCCCTTAGACGGTGCGGCATCTAAACCAATGAGAAATAGTGCTGTGCATCATTCCCCACTTCGAGCGGGGCACCCGTGGCCAAATCGCAGGGCTCTGATCGGTAAACATGGCAACTAAAAAAGCCTTGTGAAGGCTTCCATTGCAACCATGTTTTCTATTTTACTATTTCCAGCCCCAGGCAGGAAGTAGTAGAACCACCATATTGGTACACCTAATGCATTATCTATACAATGCATTAGCTGTATAAATGATTGAGCCCCCTAGGGGTGAAGTCCCCCAAGGAGACTCACAGTTAAAGTAGAAAAAAATTTGAAAGTGTAAAAAAAAAAAATTAAAAAATATTAAAAGTTCAAATCACCCCCTTTCGCTATTTTATAAATAAAAAAAATAAAAAGAAGTTACACATATTTGGTAACGCCGCATTCGAAAAGCTCAGATCTATTAAAATATAACATAATTTCTCCTGTATGCTGAACACCATAGGAAAAAAAAATCCAAACACCAAAATTGCATTTTTTGGTCATTTTAAAAATTGGAATAAATTTAATTAAAAAAGTGCCATATATTTCAAACTGGTACCAATAAAAAGTGACCTTCAGCCTGCAAAAAAATGCCCCTCACTCAGGTGCATGGGTGTTAGTACAAAAAAGTTATTGGTTGTAGAAAATGGCGCCGTGGTGCAAATTTCAAAAATAGAAAATGTTTGAAATTTTTTAACGGTACCAAAACATAATGAAAACCACAGATGTTTGGTATTGCCAGATTCATATCAACGTGTAGAATACAGATAACACATCATTTTTACCAAAGATTGAACGCTTTAAAAGCAAAACACCTGCAAACATGGCGCAAGTAAATTTTTTCACATTTTGCTCCATTTAGAATTTTGTTTGCGGTTCCCCAGTATATTCTATGGTAATATAAATAACACCATTAGAAAGTACATCTTGTCCCACAAAATAAAAGCCCTCATTTATCTATGCAGGTGGGAAATAAAAACATTATGGCTTTTGGAAGGTGGGGAAGAGAAAAATTAAGAGTCATATTTTTTTTCTTTGGAGGGGTTAAGGGATAGGAAGTGATATGAAATCTTCTGAACAAGGGCACAGACAGCAAAACTAAGGTTACAGGGATGTTAAGTCATTAACCAAAACTAAAACAAAATTGTTTGGCATAAAAAATTTACCTGTTCTGACATATATACAAATTCAGCTTAAGAACAAGCCTACAGAATCTATCTTGTTCATAAGCTGGGGACTACCTGTATTATTAAACAAATCTAATGTAAAATTACATAAAAATACGCTGTGCTTCAAATCTCATAAAGATTAAATTTTTAGTATTTCAATTAAACTCTTGGATAGTATTGTGTCTCAGGGCTCTTCCTATCACTAAAATCTATCTCAAACATGTGATACATAGTTTGCCTGGTGTGCCCAATTAAAGGGAACATACCTAAGGGTGCCTTCACACAGGGGGGCAGATTTATCAATAATGTCTAACTCTTAGACAGTGTAAACTTAGACTAGACAGTCTTACAATGCGTCACATTTATCATAGTGTTGATAAATCTGGCGCAGGTTAGAACTGTCTAGTCTAAGTTTGTACCACCTATAAATTGGCTTACTTTTATGCTAGAAACTGCGACAAAATCCTGGTGCATTTTTTGTCTCATTTAAGTCACGACCCTTTTACCGCAAAACCCCGCCCCTTTATCGAGACCATGCCCCTTTATCGGACGAAGCGCAGAAGCATCTAAAACTGTCAAAAACACATAGTAAATGTGGCGAAAAGCTTGTAAGACATTATGGGGCAGATTTATCAATATTGTCTTATTTTTAGACAGTGTAAATTTAGACTAGACAGCCTTACAATGCGCATATTTATCATAGTGTTGATAAATCTGGTGCAGGTTAGTATGGTCTAGTCTAAGTTTGTACCACCTATAAGTTGGCTTACTTTTACGCCAGAAACTGCGAAAAAATTCTGGTGCACTTTTGGTGCTAAACCACGTCCCTTTTACGAGGCCACACCCCCTTTGTCGGACGAGGCGCAGAAGCATCTGGAACTGTCTAAATCTCATAGTAAATTTGGGAAAAAGCTCATAAGACATTATTTTTGGTGCAAATTGAGCCAGAAATCTTGGGCAACTGCCTTGAAAAATCTGCCCCATTATTTTTGCCGCAAATTGAGCCAGAATTCTGTCGCAACTGCCTTGATAAATCTGCCCCATTATTTTTGCCGCAAATTGAACCAGGAACCTGTCGCAAATGCCTTGATAAATCTTCCCCAATGTGTTTTTGGTGTGTTTTTGTTGCATTTTTGGTGTGGTTATTTTTGCAGAAATTCACAGCATTACTTGCTGTGCATTTCTGCAAGATAAAAAAAACGCACCAAAAAAACATATTGGAGTCATCTCAAAGATATATGCAGTGATAATGGAGCCTTTGAGAAGGGATAAAGCCTTTTAGCGATGCAGCTGGAAACACAAGTTTAACCAATATTCCTCTAAAGAAGAATGGGTCAAAGCCTTCCTGTTGACTGATAAATCTGCAATCTCATGCAGAGCACAAGAATTACATTTTAGGATATTGATGAGATGGTACAGAATACCATCTTCATGTCATACTATGTAACCAAAATGCATTGGAACATTGTTAATATGGTGTTTGGAGGACACAATTGCATCTGATGGCGATGTCTGTGCATCCAGCCCTACTGGTCTAAGGTGACTAAATTTAAAAAGTTCATCAGAGGACTAGAAATTCTCTCTCATCTCTTCTTTTTATGGTACTGATTCCAACTCATGTGCTAAGAAACAGTTTGATTTCTTTCCTCCTCATTGCTGCTAAAGCAATAATCCCTAGACTCTAAAGGTCTCCACAGCCTCCATTAATCACTGATTGGTTAAGAGGAATACTCCACTGGTGAGGGAATTAAGATCAGAGTCCGCTAAACTGATTACCAAACAGAGCTCAACCTGGGGAGACTGGATAACCTTTTGTGCCTCACCTTAGCTTATTAGCCGTAATTAAATTATCTCCCCCTGTTAATCACCACTTCTAACTATTATCTTCCTGCCAACCCCTGGTTTTCAAGTCCTGTCATGATAGTCTCAGACCTAACTGTGCCCAGGATCGCAATGTGTGATACAATAATAAGCTGTGATCTATTGATATAAAGTCACAATGTTGTGTACATATTTATTTGTAGGCTGAGAATTACAGGAATAATGTTACAATACTGTAAATTTGCTTGTTTTTAATTTTATTGTTTATGCTTTAATAATGTTTTAATTAATAGGCTGTGCTCTATTGTTATGAAATCATAAAAGTATGGTATGGTATATATTTATATGTTGTGCTCTATAGGGCTGATCACATAATCTCCAAAAAATTGGGACTCTCGCAAGAGAACAAAGAGTGATCTATCGGGCTGATGTCACAATAGTTCTATTGTAACAATGTCACAATAATGTGTTGTAGTAGGCTGTGTTCTATTGTTATGATTTAGTAATAGGTTTAGTTACAGGTTGCTCTTTAAAGACTGTTTTCTATTGTGGTGAAGTTCTACATATGTGAAGTATTTAATGTTATTATACACAATAGTTTCCAGTAAAGGAACATTTTGTTACTATAAAGACAAACAGATATGTATATGTGCCTTTTAGCTGTTTGTTTGCTGACATTAACCCCTAAGCGATAATGGACATACTGGTACGTCCTATTGTCAGTAAGGTTCTATACAGCTAATTGCAACTGACAATTGCTAACAGCAGGGAATGGACCTAGCTCCAATTTTTGCTCTTTAACCATTTAGATGCTGTTGCAATTGTGGCCACTGCGTCTAAATGAAAGAGAAATAGTGCACAGGTGAGATCACGGGGTGCTGCTTCCTTAACATGGCAGCTAGAAGCCTAATGAAGACTTACAAAGCCACCATGTTTTTGTTTTTATTACTGCCTGATCCAGGCAGAAAGTAATAGAACTGCCATGTAGACCCATCTGTATTATTTATGCAATGCAGAAGGGTGTATCGACGATTGGGCCCCCTAGTGGTCAAGTGGTTAATATGTAAAATAAAAAAATTTTTTTTAGATATTAAAAACAAAAATATTAAAAGTTAAAATCACCCCCTTTTTCAATTTTGCAAATAAAAGAAATAAAGAAAGTTAAACATAATTGGTATAGCCGTATCCATCAACATTTAGGGCCACATGTATAAAAACTGTCTAGGTCTAAAACTCACTTAGTTGCCCATAGCAACCAATCAGAGCACCTCTCTTATTTTTCCAGAGCACTATATGAAATGAGAGGGGCACTCTGATTGGTTGCTGTGGGCAACTAAGTGAGTTTTAGACCTAGACAGTTTTCATACATGTGGCCCTTAATCTATTAAAATATAATATCATTTATACTGTACACTGAAAACATTTCCAAATGGCAAAACTGTATATTTTGGTCATTTCATGTCCAAATAAAAGCTAAACTTCAGTCCCCAAAATATGCACCCTAACTCAGCTCCATAGGTGGAAAACCAAAAAAGTTGTTGGTCGCAGAAAATGGCACACCAACACAAATATAAGACATAGAAAATGTTTTGCAATGTTTTATGAAAACCTTACATTTTTATTATCACCAGAATCATACTGACCTGAATAATACAAGTTTATACATAATTTATTCCAAAGAGTGAACAACATAAAAACAAAACCCCTGCAAACATGGCACAAGTAGGTTTTTTTTTTTTTTACATTTCACACCACTTAATATTTTTTTTTTTCGGTTTGCCAGTATATTCTATGCTATTGTCAATGACAACATTAAAAAGTTCATATTGTCCTACAAAAAACAAATTGTTATATACCCATGTAGATGGAAAAATAAAAGCAATGGCTCTTGGAAGTTGAGGAGGAAAAAAGTGTAGAGCCAAAAAATTATGACTATCAGAAGGGGTTAAAGAATGCATGTTAGAATAAAATGTATTGTCTTATATAATGTCTTGTATAATTTATCTTTCTTAATGTACAACATATTTCAAAAACTCTCCTCTAGTGCATTATCTACTTTCCTGCCATAAGACAGGCAATAAAGATATATTTTGTAGGATTATATGAAATGTTGTAGCTGATTTAACAGGTAACTAAAATGTTTCTGGCTATTATAAACAATGCGTAAATTCTCTCTTGACTAAATAAAACAAACGTGTACCAAACAGCGGCTTTCTTGAGGATTTCATCATTACAGTTTGCTACCTCAAATATTTGGCTGTGCAAGACAACTGCTTCATTATTATACTTCTCATGATTATGACTGCACCAGAACCTCCCATAGGACCTATTACACAAAGTATGCAGCAATCTTCTCCCATGTTTGACTACTATTTTTTTAATTGCAGTGACCTTGGTTGAATAATACATGACAAAAGTTGTAAGGTTGACTTATGGTTTATTTTGACTTGATAATTTATGTTTAGGTTCTAAAGAAACTGAAGTCCATCTTTTGCCCATTATTAAAGAACACACCAAAAATGAGCACACCCTACAAAAACATATGCAAACAATCAAAAACTTTTAATAGAATCACAACTAATAGGCTCATGTTAAAAACAAAATAGTTTAATATTACCATGAAAGATAAGTTTCTACCCTTAGTATCCAACCAAAAGAGTATACATACTGTATATTTTTGGGATTTGCTCAACAGTCAGAGCAAATCCTAGCATTACAGAAACACAGACAGGCTTTTATCAGTCCAAGGGTGGGTCCTCTCTGGCTCTTATTGGAAAAATCATAAAGTGAACAGGTAATACAATAAAACAAAAGGAATAAGAAATCTTGCTTGTCTAATGATAGTTCCCTCACAAACACCTGAAAAAACATTGTGGCAGAGACCTATACCTTCCAGCTTGTCAGCATCAGCCTTGCTCTATGCAGAGATCAACCACATTGCAGCTTGAATTTTATACAGACATACAGTGGGCGAAATAAGCATTGAACACATCACCAGTTTTCTAAGTAATTATATTTCTAAAGGTTCTATTGACATGAAATTATCACCACATATTGGTAACAACCCATCCAATCCACACAGGCAAATAAATCAAACCAAAGATGTCCATAAATTAGGTTATGTGAAATAATGAGAAATGACACAGGGAAAAAGTATTGAACACACTTATTGGAATTTATTCAATACTTTGTACAAACGCCTTTCTTGGTGATGACAGCTTCAATACACCTTCTGTATTGAGAAATTAGTCGCATGCATTGCTCAGGTAGGATTTTGGCCCATTCTTCCACACAAACCCTCTTCAAATCCTGAAGGTTCTATGGGCTCCTTCTATAAACTCTGAGCTTTAGTTCCTTCCATAGATTTTCTATTGGATTCAGGTCAGGTGATTGGCTGGGCCATTCTAGCAGATTTATGTTCATTCTCTCTAACCACATGAGAGTTTCTTTGGCTGTATGTTTGGGATCGTCAGGCTGAAATGTCCACCCTCGTTTCATCTTCATCATCCTGGTAAATGGCAGCATATTTTTATCAATAATGTCTTGGTGCATTTATCCATTCATCCTTCCTTCAATTATATGAAGTTTGTCAGCGTCATATTCTGAAAAACATCCCCACACCATGATGTTCCCACTTCCCCACTTCACATTGGATATGATATTCATGGGGGATATGCAGTTCCTTACAGCCTAAAAACCTGATGTGTATTATGGCCTCCAAAGATTACAATTTTGGTCTCATCTGACCAGACTATATTCTCCCAGTATTTCACAGGCTTGTCTAAATGTTGTTGAGCAAACTTTAAACGTGCTTGAACATGCTTTTTGTTCAGCAATGGAGTCTTGCGTGGTGAGCGTGCATACAGGCCATGGAGGTTGAGTGCATTACTTATTGATTTCTTTGAAACAATTCTACCTGCTGATTCTAGGTCTTTCTGTAGCTCTCCACAGGGGTCCTTGGGTCTTGGACAATTCTTTTGATAATTTTTTCACTCCTCTGTCTGAATTGTGGGGAGCAGCTGGCTGTGGGTAGTATAGTGTGAAATGATGTTCTTTCCACTTCCAGGATGACCCCAACAGTGCCCACTGGAACCTTCTGTAGTTTAGAAATTCTTCTGTAACCAGTGTCATCAGTATGTTTGCAAAGCTAGGTTGTGAAGGTCTTTAGACAGCTCACTGGTTTTATCCACAATATCTCATGTAATCCCATGCCATCTACTGAACTGGCAAAACTGGAAGGGAATTTAAAGTGTCTGTTTACAAGTACCAGATGTTTAGCAAGCAAAATGGAGGCGCTTGAGGTGCTTGTTCTAGAGGAACAGATTGATGTGGTTGGTGTAGCTGAGACATGGCTGGACTCCTCACATGATTGGGCTGTTAACAGGGTTTTATTCTATTTAGGAAGCACAGGGCAAACAGTAAAAGGAGGAGGAGTGTTTCTGTATGTAAGAAATGATATGAAGGCAAGTGTAAAAGAGGCAATAGCAGATGAAGATGTGGAAACCTTGTGGGTGGAAATACAAGGGGGGGTTAACACAGAAAAAATATATTTTTGGTGTAATCTATAGACCCTCAAACATCACTGAGGAGATGGAGGTTCAGCTGTACAAACAAATGGAGTGGGCAGCACAAGTGGGTACAGTGGTGATAATAGGTGACTTCAATTATCTGTTACAGAATAATTTTATGGGCCAGTTTGCGGAACATCCCACTAGAAGTGATGCTCTGTTGGATCTGGTAAAGCAGAACTTGTTGGAGCAGTCATTGTTTCTGAAAACCTTGGTAGCGACCACAGTATAATTACTTTTAACTTAAACTGGATAAAACTATCACAGACCAGGAAGGCAAAAATATTTAATTTTAAAAAGGAAAATTTCCTCTTTTTGAGGGCCGCAATACAGGACATAGACTGAGAGCAGCTCCTATCAAATAATGATGTAGAAGCCAAATGGGAGGGCTTTACATATACTTTAGGGAAGTACAGTATGTAGCAAAATTTATTCCTATAGAAAACAGATATAGGTGATTAAAATCAAAACCAACATGGCTTCTACCTTCTGTTAAAAGGGCAATAAATAACAAAAAAGGGCATTTAAAGAATATGTCTAAGGGGTCAGCATTTACCTTTGAAAATTACAAAGAGCTTAATAAAATCTGTAGAAAGGTAATCAAATCAGCTAAAATACAAAATAAAAAGCAGGTGGCCAAGGACAGCAAAATAAACCCCAATAAATTCTTTAAGCATATAAAGACCAAAAATAAAAAGTAAAAGCATGTAGGACCCTTAAAGAATAGTAATGGGGAGCTGGTCACTGGGGATTTAGAATACTAAATAGGCTCTTCAGCTCTCTATATACAAAAGGGAAGAAAGAAGCTGATGGGGTGGGGTCACTGCGGATGTTGACGGGCCCAGTGAGGATATAGGCGATGCCAGCACTGTTAATACATGAACTGCTATAATAAATTGACTGAGTTTAGAAATGGTCCAAGACAAGTTAAATAGACTAAAGGTGAACAAGGCTCCAACAATAATGTGAAGGAAATGTATAAGGAAGGTCCAGGAGGGAACTCTACTAAAATTCTTTCCAATTCTTTAAAACCCAAGTAATTTTTATCTTACAGAAAACAAATTAACACTTATTAGCAATACTACAACAGTCAACTATAATGTTATATACACCGATTAGCCATAACCTTTCAGGCACCAGCTTAATATTGTTTGACCTAAAGGTCCCCCTTCATGCTGTCAAAACAGTACTATCCTGTCAAGGCATAAATAAAGTCTGAGGATGTGGGATTTTGCACGTAATGCGTAACTTCTGCCAATAAATATGGTATTTTTACCTTTTTCTAATAACATTGCAGTCTCTGCGCTATTTTGGAGCCACATAGTTGTTGGCTTTTTAGTGGGTCAACCATCAGATTTTTACTGGATTTAACTCATCTTCCCCTGCACCCCTCCGCTTGGAAGGAACAGGACACTGGAACCAGCAGCGAGCTCCTTACCAGGTGACACCGGCATATCGCCTAAAGGAGAGTTGTGCCTCCTTTATCAGCGCAACGGCACCAGGTGAGCAGATACAGTAACATTTTCCTATTACCATTTGTGTGCCACTGTAATACACAAGGGTGTGCTCCCGTATTGGCTTTTCTTTTTCCTGTTTCCTTCATACAGAAGGCATAAATTTAAGAGCTCTAAAGGTATTTAATGGTATCTGTCACGAAGACATTAGCATCAGGATTCTGTAAGTCCTGTAAGCCATAAGATGGCTTAAACCTTTCTTAACAACTTTAGCAGGGTGCGTTATTGTGCTGAAAGAGACCATGGCTATTAGCAAATATTGTTGTCCTGAAGGGGTGTACTTAGTTTGCAACAATGTTCAGGTAGTTGGTACATGTCTATCATTTGTGTGAGGTCAACAACATTTTGCTTCTGCTAGGTTGCTTTCTTCCAATGCAAAGGAAAATGTGATTTATCATACCAGGTTTTATACTTCCATTGCTTTATGGTCCAGTTCTAATGCTCATGTGGCCATTTTAGGTACTGTTGGTGGTGGACAGGTTTACACCGACTAGTGTGGGGCTCTGCAGACCTATATCTTGAAAACTGCAATGCACTGTGTGTTCTGACACCTTGCTGTCAGTAGTCAGCATTAACCTTTTGCAGTTTGCACTACAGTAGCTCTTCTGTGGGATTGGACTAGACTAGCTAGTTTTTGCTCCCTAAGTTCCCTAAGCACATTAACAAGGTTTGGGTGCCTATGACCTGATTAGCAGTTCAACAGTTGCCCTTCCTTGGATCATTTGTGGTTGATACTAACCACATCATTGATCTCCTCATAATGCCTCACCAGTCGAACACTTAGCATCTCCTATTTTCACAACACTTTCTCATCTCATCCTCTCTCTTGGTGTTCTTCCATGCTCAGTTCTGAGACCTTTTCTTCATCCATTACCAATAACGTTTGTAGCCCCATTTTATTTGGTAGGTGAAAATTTAAACAATTCCTTTGCTAAATTAGCAATCACCTGAGCTTTCCCAGCTAAACTAAATAAATACTTAACTAATTACTCTAAGGCCATGTTCACACGGCTTAAAATGGGACGTATTTACAGACGTAATTACGTCCGCAATCATGTCCCTAAATACGTCTAAAATAATGTTCAGGTGATATACACGTCCCATTTTAAGCCGTGTGAACATGGCCTAAACCTTAACCTTTATTATTTCTGTACTAACTAATGTAATCAAACACCTTTAAAATAGCTAGACAGTGCTTGCAGTGATATTTTTGTTTCAGATAATATATGTGACTGTCATTTCTGACTAGCTATCTAATACTACTGGCGTCTGTGGTAGGTCATCTATAACCTCTAAGCTCTGACTAGCTAACTAAAATGATTTCAATCATGCCTTCCTTTTCTCCATCTATACACTTTACTTGAGACAGTTTATAAAATCCCATGGCTTTTAGCGCTTCTATGCAATGACACTCAATTTTACTTGTCTGAAATTCAACATGGAGAAAATAGAGTTCATTATCTTTCCCCATCCTACTCAACCTATTTTCCAGATTTATCTATCACGGACAATATCTTCTTGCCTTCATCATTCTGCTGCCTTGATATAATATTTGACTCTGTCCTGAGTCAAACTGCAAATCCAAGCCCTAGCCACCTCTACTTCAAAAACATTTGTTCTTTTCTAAACTTTGAATCTACACAAATGCTAGTTCACGTCCTCATTACTGCAACATCCTTCTCTATGGCTTTCCATCTAACACTCTTACCCTGCCCACAATCCATCCTCAACTATGCTGCCTGGCTAATCTGCCTTTTTTTCATTTTTCCTCTTCCTAATTCCTCTGTCAGTTCCTTCACTGACTACCATTTTAACCACAAGATGTACAAGGCTTTTTTTAACCAACCCGCCTCCCACTCCCCATACATCTCTGCCATATTCAACCAAAATTTCCCTCACATGATCGCTAATTCTCACAGGATCCTGCTTTACTATCCTCTTGCCTACTCCTGGCACAGATTTTTCCTGTATATCTCCTTTACTATGGAACTCCCTGCCACAACACAACAAACTTTCCTCCTTCTTCTTTCAATATTAACCTAAAAAAAGGCCATCTTTGCAGGTTAGCCTGCGATAAAGCCTGCTGCTACTACATCACCATGCAAACCGTTCATGCTCTATCTCTTGCAAATTGTGAGACCTCGCAGGTAGGCTCTTCTCTCCTTCTATTCCATTTTGTTGCTTATTTACTAATTATTGTGCTTGTTTTTAGATTTTGAATAAATAATAATAAGCAGACAGTATATCCAATGTTTATTTTTTTATTTTATTTTTTTATAATCCCAAACATATTTGTTAGTTTGTATGCATCCACATATCAAAGCTATATGCTTGCTGATTACTATAATCAAAAAGTTTACAATGCACTTATCACCATTCATCAACAACAGGAAATTGTTAAGATAATACTTGCTTCAAGACTGCACACAGGATTGTCAAATGTCACAAAGTAGTGCCCTCCTGTTGTCAAAAACACCCCTTTAAGAGTATAATATAATTGAAAAAGGTTATTCTTTATGTATTTATATATAATAATATTTTCTTATGTTCTCTCCGTCAGTTGCTCACAGCTTTCTAAATCTTGTATTAATTGTATTAATTGAACCCTTTACAGCAGCAGCCTTTTTTGACCCTAATGACAGAGCCCCATTTTTTTGAAATCTGACATGTGCCACTTTATGTGGGATTAACGTTTTGATACTTTTACCTATCCATGTGATTCAGAGATTGTTTTCTTATGTCACATTGCACTTTAAGTTACTAATAAATGTTGGTCCATATAATCCTTGTTTATTTGTGAGAAATATCAAAATGTTCTGAAAAATTTGCCATTTTCAAAGTTCAAAAGTTTCTGTATATACCACACAAAATAGTCACAAAATAGTCACAATAGATAGTCACAACAGATATACCACACAAAACAGTCACTTTAACTAGCATCTACCATATATCCACTGTATGTTGGCAGTAAATGTCTTTATTTTTTTACATTAGGGGGCTTAGAAAATTAGTAGTAATTTTTCACATTTTCAAGAAAATGTGCATCATAGATTTTATTAGAGATCAGTCCAGTTCTGATGTGGCTTTGAGGGGCCTGTATGTTTGATACCCCCATAAATGACTCTATATTAGAAACTGCACTCCTTAAAGTATTCAAAACAGCATTTAGGAAGTATATTAACTCTCTAGGTAAAGTGGAGGTGACATTTCAAAATTTTACATTTTTTGTAGATTTTCAGTTTTTATCCATTCTTCACTGGAACACAGTAGATGACAACAGGGAAGTTCAACTCTATATTGATTTTCCTGATTCTCTCATTTTTAGAGATATTCCACATGTGGCCCTATTGCGCTAATTGGCTCAACTACAAGCCTCATAATAGGAGGATCATCTACTTTAGGGTTTCATTTTTGTTAGAATCTTCTTTAGGTGCCATTACAGGTTTGTACCCACCAAAGAATTTTCTGATAGTAAAAACATCAATAGATATGAGATAAGACAGTTCATAAATTGCAATAGCCATCATTGCATCTATGTGATTTATTGCACACAATGCAATGTTAAATATGTGGGCAGCACTATCAGAAAAATAAAGACTAGAATTATGGAACACATATCTAGCATTAAAAAGAATATTAGTCAAACATCTGGGGCGGCCAAGCACTTCATAGATCAACATCAGGGGGACATCTCCAGTTTCAGGTTCTATGCTATAGAACATATACCTTGCCCTTAAGAGGGGCAAACTGGACTAGGATGATTAGGCAGAAGGAAGCCTTTTGGATACTAAAACTTGATACTAGAAGACCTGCGGGATTAAATTATCGCACGGACACGCTCTATATATATTGACATAACATGCCTAATATGTTGCATATAAATGCATTAGTTTTCAATTGTCCATATAGTATCTAAATAGCATTGACTTGAATTAGTTACTTATTATCCAATCAGTATCCGCTAGGTGACCATGTGATTAGGCTTCCCAAATTGATTGGTTTTAGTTTATTTTAAATAGACAGACAAATGGGAACCATTAACATAGTGAGCAAGGGCGTAAAGCGCCCGAAACGTGTCTTTTGTTAGCCAGTGGTAGTAGGTTTGCTACCCATGTGCCTGTATTTTATCTTTTTCTACAATAAAGTCTCCGTTTATTACTTGCCTTCCGAGCCGTGGATCTCTTTGAGGTATCAGCTGACTTCCCAAGCATACCCGGATTTCCTGTGACGTCTTCTGTTTGTTGTATCCCGCCGGGCCGGCGGTGAGCTCTGTGAAGCAAGAGAACGGATATAGCGATTTTCAGCGCAACATACAAGCAAGCCCGTGGAGGTGAGACTGTTTTCTTCTATTTTACGCATCAGTTTCTAATAGGCCTTGTCAGCCACTCACCGAGGGCATTATATAAGTGGCATTTGAAATATCGCATACATATCTATAGCACATGTTTTACGGCGCAAACCTAACTACTTAATCACTGCCTTAATCACCCAGCATGTTACCAGAACGCCAAGCCAAGCTGGCAGCGGTATTCGATCAGCAACATCCACTAACTGAACAGACCCATGAGTGGAAACAATTATTTATACAGCTAGAAAAAGCTAAAATAAAAGAACTAAAAATCTGGTGGGACCAACAAACCCTCAGCACATATCATGAAAGGGAAATAGTACCACGAGGACTCCGCATAAAAAAGACCCCTTCTTTTGAGACAACAGAAACTTTTATGATTAAGTGGAATAAAATTCTCACTGATTGCTCTTTGGCACTTATCCAACTGATTATTGAATACGAGACTGAAAAGTTACAAGAAGTAGACATCAACATTAAAGATCTAGAAACTCAAGTTAACATCTACAAAGATATTACTGAATTTGAAGATGCACAAAAACAATTAAAGGAAACTGTAGACAAAGTGGAAAAAATAATAATGGAAAACAAAAAAAGAAAATATTCCCGAGATGTAGAGGACTATAATAATAACAGGGTCTATACCTGGATTAAGGAAAAACGGGGATTCATACTTAAATCTATTTTGAAGAAAAGACGCAACCGAAATAGAAGAAATGTTAGCTTTTCGGATCTTGATAGTGCAGATAGTAGTCATACTGACAGCGACACAGGAAACAGAGGCAGTACTTCAGAGGAAGAATCAATTCCCAAAAGACAAGATAAACAACAGCCAAAAAACGGGAAAATAAATGCAAAAATAGACAGTATTGCACAACGCAAGCCCACAAGAACTGTAACTCAAAACAAAGGAATATACAGAAGATAGAAGAGGACATGCAAGTTGTGGTGCTTACTCCGACGGTTTTAACGCAACCGCAACTTGAAGTGTTAAATCAAGGTCTGAACTTTGCTCCTACATATAATTTTGAATTATTAGATACGTTGATGGACATCAATAAATTTGTGAGGTTGCTCACTATAAAAAAATACTTCTTAAATGATGATACTCAAAGTGAACATAGAGGGCAAGCAGAACCAGTACAACACATTAGATCTAGTCAATATGAATCTCTCTCATTTAAGGAACAAATAACCCTTAAAACATTGCAGGAGCTAGATGGGGAGACGCATGGAATAGGGGAAGAACCTTTGGAGTCCGGCGTCCATCACCACGTACCTAACCCCCAATTTTACCCCATCAAAGCCAGAGTTCCAGCCCTAGAAGCGTTTCAAAACGCAATGGAGCGGGATCTTATAGCTATTCAAAACAAGAATTTAAAACATACATCTAAACGACAGAGACGAAACAACTTAACACAACCACAAATGAAAGCTATAAAAGAATTAAAAAACAGGAATGATCTGGTTATCAAACGAGCTGATAAAGGGGGGGCGGTGGTGGTCATGGACGCCGGCCTCTATATAAAACAAGTACACAAAATCCTAGACGATTGTACTACTTACCGAAAGTTAACAGAAAATCCAACTAAAAATGTTCAAAAAAAGCTGGGATTGGTGTTACAGGAAGGAATGGGTCTGGGGGTACTCAATGAAAAATTGAAAAACTATTTGTATAAGGAAGATCCAGTGACACCCATATTCTATGGAACCCCCAAGGTCCATAAAAATCATTTTCCCCCCAATCTTCATCCCATAATATCGGGTAATGACTCCTTGAATGAAAGACTCAGCAATTAGGTCGATGGTTATTTGCAACCTATAGTCCAGGGTCTCCCAGGCTTTATAAGAGATACCAAATCAGTTCTAAAAATGTTAGCAGGAAAACAATGGGAAAGGGAGTACACTTGGATTACCTGCGATGTCATTGGATTATACTCGTGTATCCCACATGACATTGCTTTGGTAGCCATAGCCTTTTTTCTCAAACAATATGGGAAATACGAACAAAACCTGCAGGAATTTTTACTTTTGGCGATAGAACATCTATTGAAATGTAACTTTTTCAAATTTGAGCAATCTTTTTACCTTCAATTAGTGGGTGCCCCGATGGGAGCCACTTTTTCGCCGTCGTTAGCGAACATCACTATGGCGTGGTGGGAGCACCACGCCATTTATGATGTTAATAACCCGTTTATGGATCATATCCTCTGGTATGGGCGCTACATCGACGACCTCCTTTGGGGTCGCGATGTAGCGCTCATACAGCCTTTCCTGGAATATCTTAATAACAACCACTGCAATCTACATTTCACAGGCAATTGGGATAAGCATGCTATCCCCTTTCTGGATATCTACCTTATGGGAGATGTAGAGACTGGGAGGATTATAACCACTCTATATCGTAAAACAAATTCAGGCAACACCATTTTGAAAGCAAACAGCTGTCATGCCAGTAACACCACTAGGGCTATCCCCTATGGGGAGTTCATAAGGGCAAAGAGGATATGTACCTCGGAGAAGGATTATAAGACAGTACAGAATGACATTGAAGATAGATTGACCCAGAGGGGATACCAGAAAGGAGATATAGAGAAGGCTAAACTAAAAGTGGCGGATAAGACACAACAGATGTTGTTGAAAGAAGATTAACAAAATAAAAATAAATTTCAGAATAATGATAATAAACTAGTGTTTTCTACTAAGTACAGCAAAGATTTTAAACAAATCAAATATATCTTCAAGAAAAATATTAATATCTTACGCCAAGATGAGACACTAGCCACAATCTTAGAACAAGGGACATTAGTCATTCCAAAGAAGGGAAAAACATTAGGCAATATCATTTCTCCCAGTGCATTTATAAACAAAATTAGCACGGGAAAAATGTGGTTTTCACAAAAGGGATTTTTTAAATGCGCTGGAACCAGATGTAACACTTGTAGCATGGCCGTACCCACCAAAGAATTTTCTGATAGTAAAAACATCAATAGATATGAGATAAGACAGTTCATAAATTGCAATAGCCATCATTGCATATATGTGGTTTATTGCACACAATGCAATGTTAAATACGTGGGCCGCACTATCAGAAAAATAAAGACTAGAATTATGGAACACATATCTAGCATTAAAAAGAATATTAGTCAAACATCTGGGGCGGCCAAGCACTTCATAGATCAACATCAGGGGGACATCTCCAGTTTCAGGTTCTATGCTATAGAACATATACCTTGCCCTTATAGAGGGGGCAACTGGACTAGGATGATTAGGCAGAAGGAAGCCTTTTGGATACTAAAACTTGATACTAGAAGACCTGCGGGATTAAATTATCGCACGGACACGCTTTATATATATTGACATAATATGCCTAATATGTTGCATATAAATACATGAGTTTTCAATTGTCCATATAGTATCTAAATAGCATTGACTTGAATTAGTTACTTATTATCCAATCAGTATCCGCTAGGTGACCATGTGATTAGGCTCTCCAAATTGATTGGTTTTAGTTTATTTTAAATAGACAGACAAATGGGAACCATTAACATAGTGAGCAAGGGCGTAAAGCGCCCGAAACGCGTCTTTTGTTAGCCAGTGTTAGTAGGTTTGCTGTCCATGTGCCTGTATTTTATCTTTTTCTACAATAAAGTCTCCGTTTATTACTTGCCTTCCGAGCCGTGGATCTCTTTGAGGTATCAGCTGTCTTCCCAAGCAGACCCGGATTTCCTGTGACGTCTTCTGTTTGTTGTATCCCGCCGGGCCAGCGGTGAGCTCTGTGAAGCAAGAGAACGGACATAGCGATTTTCAGCGCAATATACAAGCAAGCCCGTGGAGGTGAGACTGTTTTCTTCTATTTTACGTATCAGTTACAATACATAGCATCACATAGCTGTACTGCTATGTATTGTAAACTGTAATAACAACACAGGCATCCTGAAATATTTGATATTAGAAAAATGCTGTCAGGTTGCAGATGAAAAATTACCTAGATCTGCGCAGGTCAAGTCATTCTAGTAGAACATTGGCTTGCAATTGCTGTGTTCCATCAATAAACAGACAAATTTCATCCCTGACAGTAAACAACCAGGTTCCCACTGAATATTCAAGCAGTGTTCCATGAAACCGTGAAAAATTTGACAAAGCTCATTTGGAATTGTATAACTTTTTATAGAGATTAACCCTTGCTGATATTACATAAATTCAGAGGAAGCTAGTTTACAAAATCTGTTTCACTGTTTCATATCCAAAGATTGAATTGTTCAATTATGATAAAAATACAAAGATATGAAAAAGCAGGTAATAAAGGCATGACATCATAAAATGGCATTGTTCATGAGCATTCCCATCACATAAACAGGACAAATTTTCATCCCCTGAAAGTAAACAACCAAGGTTCCCACTGAATTAATTCAAGCAGTGTTTCTTGAAACCTGTGAAAAATTAACACAGAAGGTATTTTGGAAAATTGTATAACTTTTTATAGTGATTAACCTTGCTGAAATTGAAATAATTCTAGAAGGAAGCTCAGTTTACAAAATCCTGTTTTTAGACAGTTTTCATATTCAACGATTTGAATTGTTTTTTTTTTTTAATTATTATATAAAACAAAGACAAGAATACAAACAGTACAGGAATATAATAAAGGCATGAACACACAATAATGAGCATGTGTTCATGGAGCAATTAAATATGTAAGCACCAAACTTAAAACCCCTGTAGAAGATGGTATATATAAGTAAGATGCAATGCAGTACAATATACTCAATTTCAAGCTTTGACGTTATCACTGTTATCTGGCTAATTATGTGTTTGGATCCTGGCATAGCTTGGAGAGACAATGTTGACCAAGCAGATATGTATAGAATCTTCCAGATGCAGTTAAATGTTCAACATAGTATGGTATGTCACCTACAGAGAGGAAAATCAAAGACAAAAAAAAAAGAGGAGATGAAGGAAAAAACAGGGAGGAAGGGTGGAGGAGACCCTGTAGAGTGATATTGTATACTTCTAACAACCTGAAATAATTGTTTTTGTAGCTTGCAAGAGGTGGTGTTTAAGGGCTTTTATGAATGTAGAACGATGTTAAATGAGGAGAGTAACCTCCGGAGTGTTGGGGATCATGATACCTATCAGCTAATGAATTATTTGGAGTAGTGCATCCAAGAAGGTTTTCAAGGAAGAGCAACTCTACACAAAGTGTGACATTGCCCGTAAACATTTCATACCATGGGGCATTACCTATGAAGAATAGCAGATACATAGATAAATGCCTTTTCCTGAACTTTGGAGGCATTGACTGCTTCAAGTAAAAGAGAAAAAACACTTGGCCTATTAGATAGCAGTCATTTGCCCAACTCAATTTTCCAAGCTCTCCAGAACAGGGTGGGGTTGCAGAGTACAGAGGGGGATCGGCAGTTTGTACACAGATAAAATCGTATACTGGAGACAGAAGGACAATAAACACCTATGTTCAAACTATTTCAAAGACCGATGAAGTTCTGCAGTTTGGATTGTTGTGGAAGAAAAATGCTGTACTTTAGTATATTTGAATGAAGAATGAGCTATAGGTATGAGGTCTGTAAGGGAGAAGAAGATAGGAACTTCATTTCTGAGAACACTTGTGTTACCAACAAATAATTTGATTTGAAGCCAAGGGAGAACAAGCAGGATTGGGACAAGGTATTTTGGTGCCCTAGGCAAATAAGGTATATAGCGCCCCCTAATGGAAAATTCAGCCCATTACATACCTCCTTGAATCCCCTTTTCTGCCTGGGATGAAATGACACTCTAGGCCAGGCATACTCAAACTTCGGCCCTCCAGCTGTCGGGAAACTACAACTCCCATCATGCATTTATATAATCTATAACAGTGGGAATGATGGGAGTTGTAGTTTCCCAACAGCTGGAGGGCCACAGTTTAAGGATGCCTGCTCTAGGCGATCGCCTACCTTCACCTATCTGTCGTTCCGACCCTGAGAACAAGTGATTATCTGTCATTAGGAGGAGGTCTTTGAGGTCAATAAGAGTGCCTTTAACACCATAGGGATGTAAAGTAGCTAGCGCACACCAGTTAAAGGATGATATAGGAATTGTAAACAATAATGTAATGTTATATAATGTGTAAAGGGAGTCACTATCCAGGGCAGTATAGTCAAGACTAAATGGGCTGCATATTTGGTTCCCCTTAAAGAGTGGTTGCAGAACGTACCAGTTAACAGAAATATTTATTTTCCCTAAAAGAATATATGTACACTTGACAGTTATATACTCCAATAATGACACACTATACATAAAGGGGTTTTCTAATCTCACACATCGATAGTATATTGTTTGGATATGCTCTCAATGCATGATAGAGGCAGAGCCGACCTCTAGCACCAGCCATTTCATGCAAGTCTGCCCTGTATCTTTGTGGGGTATACCAAACCCAGGCCAATGCTTTCTCAAGGCTCCTTACACTCAGAGAAAGAGTAAAGCACCATTAGACGGCACCACCAAATGAGTCTCAGTGCCAGCACCAGGCTCCTCCGGGGTCCATACCAAGATTTGTACCTTCCCCTGTCGCTGTCAATTCAAAATAATCCTCTCTCCCAAAATGGATACGCCTCCAGGTATCATATTGTGAATTCTGCAACAATACAGAGTAAACACATATTCAGTGCAAAATACACACATATAAACTGCTTGATCCCTACAAGGAAGAACAGGGGAATAAGGGTCCCTGTTGTAATGAACCATGCAGATCTCTGTGGTAAGACCCCTGCCCATCAGGACTTTCTCTTTTATTCTGGGAATAGGTGATCAAAGTCAATTTTGGGTGAAGACCTTCAACCAGTTTGTGACCGGGCTGTTTATTCTTCTTCAGATAAGGCACATTTTCCTTTTATGTTGTAAGTGCTGGATTGAACACTATAATGCTTTCTTTTCCTCTGTTATTGTACTAATTTTTTCACCTTTTTTCTGTGTTTTTTATGTCATTTTTACATAATTTTTTTGTAGCATGTTTTAGTATGACTTTTTTAATTTAATTCGTTTTTTAACAGCAAAAAGTGGTGCTAAAATAAGAGTTGTAATTGTGTTACTTTTCTAACACAGACATTTATATATTGGTGATATAAAGATTTAGGGCGACATGTATGAATGTTGACACTGACAGGCCAGTTCTAAATAGCTTTAAAGGTAACCTGTCACCTAGTTTATGCCTCCCTTGCTGAGGGCAGCACAAGCTAGTGTCAGACCTGCTGTTTCCAATGCTGTGTCCCTTATTCTGTAAGATGCAGCCGTTTTAGAGCATTTACCCTTCAAATCTTATTCATGAATAGGTATTAACCCCACCCACCAAAGGATATCCCCGCCCACTGACAGTTATTCACATGTTTCTACCTATTCAAAGTAATAGGTTTATCAGTTGAGGTGGGCGGGGCTCTGATTGACGGGGTTTGAAAAAAACTGACTCTTTGAATGACTCTTCAAATTACTCTTCGGGCTGAAAACTGCAGATTTGAGCATTAAATACACGAAAACTACAGCATCTTACAGAATAAGGAATACAGCGCTGGAAACAGCAAGTCTGACACTGGCTTGTTCTGCCCTCAGCAAGCGGGGCATAATCTATGTGACAGGTTCTCTTTAAGGTAGTATAGAATGTGCCAAAATGTATGAACCTGTTCTTCTGCAGTTCATACATACAGACGTATTATTGTAGTGCCAATATGACAAGACTGGCTCAGTCAGACCACCTTTATCTTGGTCTGGCTGTTCTAACTGTTATGCTCCAAAGTTTGGCGTCAAAGAATCATAAATGTGTCTAATTCTATGAATGTGGTGCGACAAGCTCCCAGAACGCCCTGAATCTTTGGCGCATTAAAAAGTGTTGGTGCTGGCGCCGACTGCACCAAAGTTTGGAATGGGACTGTTCATACATCTATAGAACAGGGCTATGGCAGCTTTTTGACACCAGAAAACTGGCGTAGCAATGTTCATAAATGTCGCCCTTAGGCTATGTTCACACGACTTAAATTGGGACGTATTTCGCCCCGTATTTCGCGGCATACTGCGCTCAATACAGGGCGAAATTCATCCCAATCATTACGGTAATCCACAGTTCTCATAGACAACTATGGATTACGCCTCCTCTCCCCGCTCGCACAATAGGAGATAGGTGACATGTCAATTATTCACGGCGTTTACGTGCCGCGAGTAATGCATGACTATGGGGCCGATGGGCTGCTGGCCCCCCTCCCCGCGGGAGCTTCCAAACACACAGCGTAATTGCGGGGCGTATTTACGCCCCGCAATTATGCCGTGTGAACTTAGCCTTAGAGCCTTCGAGGGCAGGGCTAAAAATTGTGGTTTGGGCTGCTCATAATTATTTTATTAATAATTTATTTTGTGTGTGAGTGTTTTTTGTTACTTTGTTGTACATATTGTGTCGCCTATAATGCCTTTACGGGGCATTTTTATATCACTTTTTTATGGTGATATCTCTTGTAACTGGGGCTGCTATATTACAGTGCAAATTCAGAGGAAATACATCCCTTACACTGAATGCATATGGATTTGATAAGATCCAGCAGCTCAGGCAGTTACTGAGCCCCATTGATCATTTACCGCTGGCTTTGGAAGACAGGCTTCCTGTCTGTCTGTGTATACAGCGTTCCTTAAAGGGGTTTTTCCACCATAGACAATGATGGCATAGCATTAAGATATGCCTTCATTCTCTGATAGGTGTGGGTCCCAACTCTGGGACCCACACCTATTTCGGGAAGGTGCCCCCGAACCCTTCTGTGCAGACTGGAGAATCGCGCTTGTACATAGAATAGAATGGAGCGTTACTGCTCAAGCGCGGCCAGCTCTCCAGATGGCGCTGCGAGTGGCGGACACGTACCTCACTTGTGGCAAAACCCCTTTAAGTGCAGTATACACAGGGATCGAGATGGTAATAAACCATCCCTGTTTTCTCAGTGAAGAGCCCAGCTAATGCTGATAGCTGGCTCTCCATTCACGCAGCTGTACAATTAGTGTACAGTTGCACTTTCTGCATAGACCTTCCAGAACATCCGTGCAGAGATAAACTGCCACTGCCTGAATTTTCTAGCAAAAAATATGCAGTCGCCAAATTTTGAGGAGGATCACCCACTTTTTTACTTTTTACTGTAGGAAATTAAAACGAGAGATATTTCAGATATTATCCATATTTTTTCCAGTGTTTAAATTATCTTTCTTAATTATAATTTTTTATCCTTAAGGTATTTTGTGTTTGTTATAAATAAAAAAAAACTGAGTGCACATGAGGTAGTGTGTGCCGTGTGTACTAACTTTAATCTTGTAGTGAAAGAATCAATTATCTTTATTTTAGCTGATACCTGCTACACGACTGCTATCCACTGTATGCTCCAGGAGGTGACCAGTTTTCTATTCCTTCATCAAATCATCGGAGTATTTTGATAGACCTGCAAAAAGAAATTTGACCTTAGGACTTGTAACCTGAATGGATTTATTAAAAAAAAAAAAAATTAAGTCACAAATCAACTTTTATCATCATTCATTTCTGATCAAAAGCAGTCACTTTGTGTTTTGCTTTTTATCAGAGTCATAAGAGTCATAAAGTCATGTTTTTATCACTTGCTGGAAAAATAAGATACATGATTTGAATAGTGTTAGTTGAAGTCTATGTAGTACAATGAGAGATCAACGCTTTAGGTGTAGGAGACTTTTATTATGTATTTTACTTTTTATTTATTTCGTTTTATAATGCATTGATGTAACTCAGCAAAATTTGTCGTTGAATGAATAATTAATGCGCATTTTGAGTTCAGTCAGATATTGAAGATTTGATCAATATTTTGAAGCAAAAATCAGAAGTGGATGTCAAGAAGTGAAAAAGTATAAATATAATGTGAATACTGTATTTCCTCATTGTTTAGGATGCAGTGCTGGTATTGGCTTACAAATATTGATACTAGATACTGACCAAATTTGCAATGTGAATGAGACCTAACTGCAAAGCTGCTTCAGACCTATAGAAAACAGAAGAAAAGTACTTTTTATTACTATGCGTTGTATGAAAAGACATTGACAGCTACATTTCTAAAAGGACACGACAATTTTTTGGGCCATATTCACAGCTCAATGGCTGGACTATACTGAACACAGTAGCAGGCATCTCTGGCCTATATGCTACCTGGGAAAAATTTACAGGTGCAGCTAATTACTGAGCAGCAGCTCACACACCCCACTGAGTGGTTGTTTTATTGGTATTTTTGCATTTGTGCAATCTCCCCTTGCATTATACTGTGGCTTTTCTGCATGCTGGTATGAACAGGTATTAAGTTAATGTGCAGTTTTTTATCATCTAATTCTTCCCATATCAATGGGGTGTGTGAGCTGCTGCTCAGTAATTAGCTGCACCTGTTAATTTTTTCCAGGTAGCACATAGGCCAGAGATGCCTGCTACTCGGTTCAGTCTAGTCCAGCCATTGAGCTGTGAATATGGCCCAAAAAATTGTCGTGTTTTTTGAGTAAGTAATGTCCCATTTTTTTGTATGTGTTTTTTCTGTACATTTCTAAAAGGCTGTATTTTACAGCTGTGTGCATGTACGTTATATTAATACCCAAGCAGTCAATTACATATCAACCCTTAAAATCCAGAACTCCTTTCTTTAAACCATACATATAGATAGCATTAGATCCTGATATGTGAGATCAGGAAAGCCATGTACAACTCCATTCAGGTATGATACTCACAAAAAGTTAAGAATATTTGGCTTTTCGTTGAAATTTCAGTATGAACATAACATTTCTTGAAAATTTTTTAAATGAAGTAAATGAGACCATCTCTTACCTTTAGAATGCATGTGTCCAACTGTTCAGTGTTCCAGTACTTTTTGCACAACTTGCTCATCTCTAACAAGAGAATACCAAGGGTACCTGACCAATATCTGACCTGGTTGATGCATAGCGCTCTTCTTGAAGTCTCCAGCATCATTGGTGGCCATAATTTCTGCTTAGAGTGAGTCAACTTTTATCACTGAACAGCAATGAGAACCTCTGGTCCCCCATCCAGTGTAGATGCTCTCTAGCCCATGTAAGATGATGATATCTGTGTCTGGTCGTGTGGTCAGGTACCCTTGTCAGTCGTCTAGCCTCTAACTTCCCTTAACCCCTTACCACCACAGTCAGTTCTAGCCTTTCTGAAAGAGCCCTATTTTTGAAATCTGACATGTGTCACTTTATATGAGAATAACTTTTTGACACTTTTTCCTATCTACCGCTTGTGAGCTTGCAAGATCTCCATGACGTACCCATACATCAAATTGTGGGAACCCCTTCCCAACCATGACGTATGGGTATGTCAAATGTCGTTAAGGGGTTAAATGTGCCTGGAGTTGTGTGGCATTCATCATCCTGTTTCACAGGTTTCACAGTCATCAGTGTGTGATGGAGCCAAAGGAGGTCCACTTCTTTACTTTTCTGTGACTCTTCCAGTCTCTCTGAATCTCTCTTGCAACCTGCTGATGATACTCTGTGACACCCTAAGCTTAGTGGCCACTTCATTAGAGAGCATCCTGCCTGAAGCCTCACAATGGCGAGGTACTATTGATCAATAGTAAAGTGTTATCTTGGTCTCATGATTTCAAAATGTGAACAGCATAATGGGGAAGATGGTTAGATCCCAATTCAAATTGATCCCCTAAATGTATTGAGTGATTCAGGGATCAAACACCTGATGTGCATTTTGCCATTAAGCTCCTTGTTAGAGATCAGCAAGTTTTGCTAAAAGTACTGAAACACTGAACAGTTGGACATGTACATCTAAAGGTAAGAGATAGTCTCATTTAGTTCATTTATAAAAATTTTAAGAAATCATCCTTAAATTTCAACTAAAAGCCTAATACCCCTAACTTTTTGTTAGTATTATATATAGACATATTTTTTGAATGTTTTTGTGACAGATCAGCTGCTTCTGATAATTTTTTATGGAAGAAGAGGAATTAAGCTGAAGGTTTTTGTTAATTGTAGCATAGAAATACTGGTCAACATGCATGGAAGTTGCCACACCAGTTTTCTGTACTAGGTTAAGACAGAAATAATGGTGTGCACCGTATCCAACATATTTATAGATCATTTACTTAAAAAAAGGAGTTTGTCCAACAAGAATGACACTTTACAGGCGTATCTATGCCAATTTGTATGATACGACACATTTATGTAGCTCTCATGCCAGTAAGGCCCCGTTCACAAGACGGACTTGGCCACGGTTATGGCCACGGGTTCCGACGTGGTTTCCGCGGCCAAAACCGTGTCCAAATCGCACCTAGTTTATTAACATGGTTTCCTATTGGAAACCGCGTTAATATTCACACGCCGCGGGGTTGGCCGCGGCTTTGGGGCCGCAGCCTTGCCGCGTATGTTTGAGAACTCTCCTGTCAATTCTTGACAGGGAGTCCTCAGCGCGGTGGCCGCGGCTGACGGCGCAGTTTTCCCCCTGCCTACTAATTTTCATGGGGGCAAACCTTCGCCGCAAGCCGCGCCCCAAACCACGCCCCACTTGCGCCGCGACCACGCCCAGTGCCCGCCCGGCAAACCCGCGTCGGGAGACGCGAGTTTGCTGCGAGGTCAGGCCGAGATTTGGCCGCGGCCGAATCCGCGGCCAAATCCGCCGTGTGAACGGGGCCTAAGTGTCATACTTCATGTGTTATTATTCATGCCATTTTTCAAGTGGCGAGGCTAAGACACTTTTTTGCACAAGGGCAGTTTATCTTATAACGGGGCACATTTATAAAGTGTTGTGAGACACTTTCAAACGTAAGCATCAATTCAACTTTGACGTACTTTCCACAATGATACTTTTCATAAGTCAGGGCCTTTATCTTTTCTTTAAATTCTCCCTATTGTTTATCCTATACATGAAAATTGCTCAGAATAAATGTCTGCCTACTTTTCAGGCTATGATTACATTGTCATCCTGGATTACATTTATGCATGATGAATAATCATAATTATTTTTCTGGATAGAATAGTCAAACACAATGTAGTATTTTGTCAGAAAGACACAAGAAAAAGTAAACGGAGCCTTAGTCAGAAATGGATCATAACTTTTACTCTGCACAGCAATGTATGTAAGGGGGTTAGCCCCTTGAATGAATGGATGGAACTGTTGCAGACAAGGTTATAGCATTATAGAATGCTAGCCTTGCCTGCACCTTTTTTGTACCCCACAGGGAATGCAAACTGCTGGTTGGAGGTGCTTTTGTCCGTTGCTGTACATTGGCTGTGGAAACGCTGCTTACAAAATCCATTTTAGATTATCCTTATTTTGTCCAGTCCATGTATTCTATGCATCATAAGGACAAAGAGAGAACAAAACAGAGGCTATGAGTTAGCACTGCTGTACAGATCTGAAGAGGCAGAGCTGAGATGGTCGCTGTCCGGCAGATTTTAAAGGGGTTGTATAACTACATTGATTCATCTTACCTCAGTCCTGTTTCCTCGATTTTATTTTTAAATCCAGGGGCGTTTTTACAGGCTTCTAATGGCCTATAATGACAAGCTGCTGAGAACACCAGGTCTGTAGCTATAGCGTAACTAAGCTATTAAAAACAACTAAACTATTAATAGTTTAGTCATGGTCTGATATCTAAACTATATATATCAAGACTAGAGATGGGCGAATTTCTCAAAAATTCGATTAGCTGAGTTTTCCGCCAAAAATCGTTTTGACCCGAATTTATTTGCGGCGAATCACGTTAAAAAACAGCTATTTCCTGGCTGCAGAGTGACTGTAGGGTGTTGTTGAACGTTGTGCCATGCTCAATAATGCATAGGGAGCGGGGTTTGGTCTTCATACAATGCTGTGTTTTAGTATGACACGCACATGACAGCCGCCGTTTTTAGAATCGCGTCAGTTTTGCACTTACAGGTGCAAAACTGACCAAATAACTGAAGTGGGAATGCAGCCTGACAAGGAAACATCAGTGCCAGCTTGAAAGAACCGAACTGAGGGCCAAGGTACTACAATAGCCTCAAAGAACACAATATTGGGTTCCTGGAGCTGGCACAGGTCTCAGCACAGTAAGGGGATGTCACAGCAGGTGTCACCCCGCGAGGCCACAGCTACCATTGTCATCTAGCAGCCGTGTGTTGACCACCAAGCCAACGTTTCACTAATGGTTGACTAGGCCATCCACTTTCTCCCAGATGACATCTGACAACCCCAGCCAAGATTCGGTGAATTCGTCAGACACAACCCTTAGTTGGCATGGATCGGGAGCAGGTGAGAGGCCTTCACCTGTCCTCAACCCACCTCTGTCTCGTTCGCTTCCCACAGCCAGAGAACTACTGTGCTGTGGCCTCTGCACCACTATACAGTGAGGACGAACTATTTGAGGATAGTGGGCAGCACAGAGGTGGGGAAGACATCTGCTGCTTCTTGCAGAAGCGGGCAAATAGTGATGAGGAGAGTGGCATGGGGGGATATGTTGCAAGCGGCAGGCTTTGTACAGTGACACAGTTGAGGAGGACGTCGGTGACAGGCAAACACAAATCGATGTCGCCGATCACACATTGGAGCCGGGTGAAGCAAGCGAGGCTGGGATAAGGTATTCTGGTGCCCTAGTTAAACAAGGCATAAAGTGCCCCCCAAAAGGAAAATTCAGCCCACTCCATGCCTCCTTGTTCCCCCTTTTCTGCCTGGGATGAAGTGGTGCCCTAGGCGGTCACCTATCTTCGACTACCTATTGTCCCGGCCCTGGAAGCAAGGGCTTCATAATTATCATTGGGAGAAGAGAGCGGCAGCTTGCATGTCAGGCAGTGGCGCAGCCTGCAAGTCGGTAGTGTGGCCGGTAGCCAGCAGGGTGGCAGCAGAGCGAGGTTGGGAGCCAAACAGCCAAGATTTAGACCACCTACTTTGCAGGTCCCAGAAAGTAGCGGCACAGGGGCTCACCAGGGCAGCGGCGGTAACAGTCAGTCAGTGTGGGGCATTGATGGTAAAATCACCTACTCGGCGGTGTGCCAGTTTTTTACTAAGACACCAGAGGAGGCGAACATGGCTATATGTCGAATCTGTGGACAGAAAGTATAGCGTAACCAGGGACCTAACGTTGGCACCACAGCCCTGCATCAACATCATGCAGCGTCACCATACAGTGGCCTGGGAGAAACGTGTCTCAGATGTGGTGGTCCATCCTGTCGCAGCAACAGCAGCAGCACCCAGTGACACACCTCCCATTTCAGGCAGTCAAAGCTTCACCAACTCTGCCGAAGACAACTCCTTGTCTTTTACATCATCTACCGGTCCACATTCTCCTGCTCCTCGGCACTCATGGTGTCAGCAGTCGTTCACCGAGACGATTGCCAAGAGACAGCAGTATACGTCTAGCCATCCCTAAGTGCAGAAGCTGACCGTGCTCCTGTCCAAGTTGGTGGTACTGCTGTCCCTCCCTTTTCAAGTGGTGGACTCTGCACCGTTCAGAGAACTGGCCAGGAAACTTTGCAAGCACTTCTGCCATTCCTACACCGCCAAGCACACCCTCCTTGAGCTAAACAGAACAGAGAAACTATAAACAGAGAAAACAAAAATGTATGAACAGGGAGAAATATATGAACAGGGAGAAATATATGAATAGGGAGAAATATATGAACAGGGGGAAATTGATGAACAGGGGGAAATTGATGAACAGGGAGAAATATATGAACAGGGAGTAGTTGATAAACAGGAAGAAATTGATGAACAGAGGGAAATTGATGAACAGAGAAAGGGCATTAATGATTTTTTGATGATACAAGTGGACATGAGTAATCCCCTGTGTAATTTTGATGTCAGCCAGTGGTAGCTCATGCGTGACACCTGCCGTTTGCTCAGGCCCTTTGTGGAGGACACATTATTTGTCAGTCGCCAGGACTACGGGATGAATAACGTCATTCCACTGCTTCATGTCCTTAAAAAGATGCTGCAAAATCTGTCTGGTCAGGCGACTGGAGACCTGGTAACTACATCTCACGGTCACATGAGTCCAGTGGAGGCTGAACTGGAGGAGGAGGACACTTGAGTACAAGCAGTGTCTGGCGAAATGAGTGTTTTTTTTATTCAGGTGTCAGGAGAGGAGCAGCCATAGGATTAGGAAGACGAAGCAGATGACCCAGACACACCGTGGCAGTATACAGTGGAGATGGAGGCAGGAAGTCCCTCAGAGTCACTTGTGCAGATGACCCGCTGCATGCTGATTTGCCTGGCTAGTGACAGCTGAATTGTCACAATCCGGCAGAGGCATGACTTCTGGCTCTCCACCATCTTGGACCCTCGTTACCGGTCCCAAATGGGGGCATTTTTTCACCTGCCGAGACGGAGCACAAACTCAAGTACTATAGAGTCATCCTATGTAATCAGTTGGCCGCTACCTATCTGCGCCATTGTCCATCCTCTAGCAGGAATGACCGGGTGGTTCATCAGCGCTCATGTATAGTGATGAGCAATTGTGTCAACTATCTGTATCGAGTCGATAGTCGATATCGTCAATTATCATGACGATATCCGATAGCCGATGGCAGATTATCACCGATGACCATTAAAGTCTATGGGAGAGGAACAACACCTTAATTCTTACACCCAAACAGGGCTGGAGAAGCTGGAATTAACATCCACAACAGTCAAATGGATACGTGCTACATCTTAGGCAACAAGAGTCACAGAAAAAAAAAGTCACAGACCATTCACTATCCCTGTCTTGTACCACAGCATGACCCTTAAACCTATCTGACCCACAAATTAAAAAGTGCCAGAAGGCAGTATTATTTGAACCATTATTTTAGTTGAACTGGACATTGACTATCCCTGCCCTGGACCGCAGCATGACCCTTAAACCTTTCTGACCCACAGATTAAAAAGTGCCGGAAAAAGGAGTCTTTCAACCACCATTTTAGTTGAACTGGACATTGACTATACCTGTCCTGGACCGCAGCATGACCCTTAAATCTGCATGACCCACAGATTAAAAAGTGCCGGAAAAAGGAGTCTTTGAACCACCATTTTAGTTGAACTGGACGTTGACTATACAGTACCTGTCCTGTACCACAGCATGACCTGAAAACCTGCATGACCCACAGATTAAAAAGTGCCGGAAAAAGGAGTCAATAAGAGTATTTAAATGTTATATGGATTAATATGGCAGCCTTCGCACCACTGACTAAAAGCGTAATTTACTAGAAAATTTGTAAAACACAATATTCGTACAACTGAACTCTTTGCGCCAACTGAGACACACGGACTGCAATAAGAGTATTTAAATATTATATGGATTAATATGGCAGCCTTTGCACCACTGACTACTGTTGCAGATTGGAGTAGAAGCAAAGGCATACAGACCGTTGTGGAAGTAAATCCATTTAAGATTTTTTACTGGAGATACACGGCTACCATTTACATGCTGTAATGTAATCAAAAAAACATGGAGGTACAAGAGAGATGCGTAACATTTTTACAGTAACAAGACTAGCATAGCAATGCATAAGCAAAGAAACACTTAAACATAACTCAGCGCCACCTACTGTCTGTAATGACTTAAGTTTCTTTTAACATAAGCTGTAGCTGTTGTATATTCTTCAACACCCCTTCTCAACAGTAAGGCTTAGTCCATCGGGCTGAGCTTCTTCATGAGCCTAGAATGCCTTTCTGTACTCAGAGGCTTCGTGAACATATCTCGAGCATTTCCTCAGTTGGGCAGTACTGTAATTCCAGAACTTCTTGTTCTTGAAGATCCCGCAGAAAATAAAACCCTTAACATCGATATGCTTGGTTTTTTTGGGTTGATTTCTTCCATCTGTGCGAGTGCAAGACACCCTTTGGGTTTTGTCTTCAAAAGACTTCGTTGGTTCCAACTGTTTTGACCCAAGTCGACCAATAGTTGCCGTAGCCAGATGACCTCTTGACTTGCATGCGCTGCTGAAAAAATACTTTTGCCTCTGTTGATGAGAGTGTTACAAAACAGCTGTTTTCCTGCTACCCCCAGCTTACAGCGCCACCTGAAACAAGAAACAGATAACCACTGGTGGATTTTCTGTCGCCCCGGGTCTCCGGCCCAATCAGCGTCAACGTACCCTATTAGGTCACACTTGTTACTTGTTGGTAACTTCAGTTTAGAGTGCAGAGTTCCCTTTAAATGGGCTATGACTCTCTTTACACTTTTCCAATCCTGCTGATTTGGCATCGGGGTTTTTTCTGCATAAAATTCCGACGGCTGCTTGCAATATCTGGCCCTTGTAGCATGGCAATATACAGCAATTTTCCTATGGCCTTCTGTATTGGTTATCGCTTGGTAGCAATTTGTCTTAAATTGTTCATTTTCTTTCAATAGTTGGGTTTTCCATGGAGATTTTGCTGTTTTTGCATCTTCCAATCCAAACGCTTTTTCGTTTTATTTCCTGTCTTTTTGCTGCTGATTTAGAAGAAAACTTCCATTTTCCTCCCTCTCGATCTGAATGCCGAGGTAGTTACTTTATGTTTCCAAGATCTTTGGTCTCAAAATTCTGATTCAAGGTTGTAGTATTCCTTGTTCATCCCCTTCTCGCTCAAAACAGACTAAAAGTCATAAACATAAATAAGCACAAAAAGCCATCTGTCTGTCGTCTCTTCTTGTACGGGAGGGGTCTGCCTTACTCCGCTGAAAGTCCTCATTGGTAAGGACCCTTAAATTAATTTCATATTCCATGCTCTGGCGGCCTGCTTTAGGACCATATATATTTTTTCTGAAGTTTGCATACTAGGTTGGTCTTTTTTTCGTCTTTGAACCCTGGTGGTTGTTCCATGTAAATGTCTTCTGTTAATTCACCATGGCAGGAAAGCAGTTTTTTACATCAAAATGTTTCATCTGCATTTTAAATTGATAGCTGCTAGAGAAGTAAAGTTCTGATAGTGGCGTGTTTTAACCACTGGAGCGAATGTCTCATCGTAGCCCTCTCCATATTTTTGTGAGTATCCCTTGGCAACTAGTCTTGCTTTATATCTTTCAATGGTGCCTTCAGCATTGTATTTAACTTTAAAAGTCCATTTACAGTCAAATAGCTTTTCTTCCTGTCGGCAGTTCTGTTTAGCACCCACGTTTTAGTGTCACGCAGAGATTTTTATTTCTTCCTTTGCTGCTTTTATCCATTTATTGGTTTCCCTGTCCGGGAGTTGAGACATTTTCTTCCCAGGATGCGGGTTCATGGACGCTAAACTGCACTCACCTTGTATGAGAGACGCGCTGGTGCTTTACCCTTGTTTTCCTCAGCTGAAGCCTTGGTTCTGTTTTTGGGGGTGGGTTGTTTTCATCCCCCTCATGGTATCTGAGTTCGTATTGATCTTCAATTTCTTTTTTGGAGGATGCAGTGGTCGTTTGATCACTGCAAATTTTCCCTTTCTGTTTTGAATTCTAGTGTAGTCATCACACCATCCTTTAATTTTTCAATAAAAATGACACTGTTTTCTAATAGTAACTCTTTTTGTTTTTAGTGTCCAGGATTCTGTATCCCTTGCAGTTATCCACCGTATCCAAAATAAACTCCCTCCAACCTGCTCTGTTTTTGGAGTTTGGTGCGTTTCCCCTTCTGGGATATACATGAATACTTTACAACCAAATACTCTTATGTGTTTTACCTTTGGCTTCTCAAACCCTGCCATAAATTCGTATGGGGTTTCTCCACTGTTTTTAGAGAAAAGTCCCGTTTTTGCAAGTAAGTAGCTGTCATTGCAGCTTCACCCCAGTATTTTCATGTAGTCCAAATCCGTTAGCATACATCTGATCATTTTTGGTCAGGGTTCTGTTCTTCCTTTCAGCTACCCCATTTTGCTTTGGGTGTAGGGTACCGTCTTTTGATGCCATCCCCTGTTTTATTCAGATAGGTCTCAATTTTGTCTCCAGTAAATTCACCTCCATTATCACTTCGCAGTATCAGAGGGTTTCCTTTGAAACCTTGTTGCCTGTCTTTTTTATGTAGTCCTGTAGCTTATCCAAAACTTCAAACCCTTTGTTTTTTCATTAGGTAAAATAACTTTTGTACCTTGAATAGTCATTTTATGAAGGTCACTATATAACCCTGTTTCCTGCTGGAGTGCTTAATCTCATGGGACCGGGACACATCACTGTGTATAATAACAAGTGGTCTTGAGGCTCGTTCTCACTTGCTTTGGGAAGTGTTGCCCTTGTGGCTTTGGATTTTTAAAGCAACATTCACACCAATGGTGTTTGAGCAACTGGACAACACAAGATCCTTTGTCAGGTTCCTTTTCTGTAGTTCCTGTATGCTGTCAGGAATGTCTGTGGCCTAATCTTCTGTGCCACATGTGTAAAACAGTCATTGTGTCCATGTGTGCAAATTTTTTTACCTGTTCCTTCAACCGTAACTGAGGTTATACAATGCTCAAATTTTTCTTGGCATTAGCTATTAAACCCTTCCCTTTCCATGTAGGATAGCACACTCGTCACCTTGGAATTTTTCAGTAAAGTCCTTTAGCTGTCAAGCGTTTCACTGATAACAGTCCACCCTTCCAGGCTGGGAACATAAAGTACATCCTGCATTGGGATGGCTAAACTGCCTCCAATTTTTACTTGGGCACAGTAAGATTCCATGACCATTCCTTCTGCATTAATACTGCTCCATCTGCAAGATAGATAATTTCTCTTTTAGTTGTGTCTAGCCCTTTGAAGAAGTTCCTATTGCTTGTCATGTGACTTGTTGCAACCTGAATCAATGCACCAGCTTTCCAACTTTTGATCATTTTTTTTTTTCGCTTTGAATGTACCATTTCCAGTTACTTACATGTGGTTGGAAAATTTGTGGCTTTGACCTCTTGTTTAGTCCCTTTTGGAATTTGTTTTTGCTGTTCTGCCTTCCATATTGTGCAGTTTTCCTTTTTTAAATGTCCTGCCTGGGCACTGAAACACGCCCTGGCTTCCTTTTTCTGAAAATGTGTGTCTGTAGTTTTAAGAGCTGTTCCAGCATCGGTGTCTGTGGATCATACACAAATTCCTTTCTCCTTTGGAATTCATCTATAAACCGATTCTTTACAAATTCTAGGGTCAGGTCCTGCCTCAGGTTCTGGTCCTCCAGAGCATTGACAGTGCACAGTATGAGTCAGGGAAACTACATAACAATATGGCTGCTACATGACTGTCTTTTATGTCCTTCAACCCACTGTCCTCAGATGTGTAACCACTTCCAGCATTGCATTTATTTTGTTATTGCATGTCTTTTTCTTTACCAAGTCTCATTCTGTAGTTTTCTTGAGCAGAAATAACTTGCTGTTTAAACTGGATCTTCATGCAATTTTTGTAATGCATCCCCATTTCCCCTTTGCTGTATTCTCATATCTTTTTGTGAATTAGCTGGTTTATCCCTCCACTAACAAACTTATGGTGGCCCTGGCCCTGTCTGTTCTTCTTGTCCCATTCCTGGTAATTGATCTGTGGTCTCTCTGTGGTAATGACCTCCCACAAGTCGTCCCTGGATAACAACATTTCCACTTTAAACTTCCAGAGATGATAATTCTCATTGTTCAGCTTGGACACTGTCAGTCTGAGCTCTGAGCTGCTGGCCATTCTGCTGATCCTCTCCTTTTTTATGTTAGACCCCTTTCTTACTTGTATACATGAGATGAGGATCTTTCACAAGGATCTGCTGCTGTCTTGTCTGTTTCTGGGGACTTTGCTTTGTGTTCTGCGGCCTGGGCCCGTAACCTGTTGCAGATTGCAGCTATCTGGAGTAGAAGCAAAGGCATACAGACCGTTGTGGAAGTAAATCCATTTAAGATGTTTACTGGAGATACACGGCTACCATTACATGCTGTACATGTGAATCACAAAACATGGAGGATACAAGAGAGATGCGTAACAGTTACAGTGTTTATATACAAGAAAAAATAGAAAACGCTCACCAGTAACTCCTCTAGTTAGGTGTCCGCACCCTCCTCATTAGGCTGTGCACTCGGAAGAAGCCGTCGGCTGTAACGGCCAAATGCAGGATACAAATATATAACATGATCTTCCACACTTGCGTGGGGAGGAATCCAAGGATTATATTAACGTAAAACGTACATTTATTGAAAAATTGTTTAAAAAACACTCCTTAAAAAAAACTGCATGAAGACGCTTTCGAGCCTATAATGCCTTAGCTCTTTTTCATAACATTCAACTAACAGATTAACCTTACTTATATGCCATCCCGTGGCCCAATCAAGAAGTTCACCTGAAAATTAACCCTATGTTTACAAATGAAATTGCAACTAGTCAAAAAAAACACTTCAAAAGACACATAATATGAGTTACATTATTGCAACAGTTACATGATTTTTAAATTAAAGATTATAAAGAAGCAATTCATCAATACACATAAAAAATCCGATCTATAGTTTAGACCATGGGGATATCTGTATCCAACCTGAAATCCAAAAAAACTTCTCTGTTGGTAAGACATTATTCCTATCCCCCCCCCTCTCCCTAGGGGAATTAAACTTTCAATGGCAATGACTTTGAAAGATTCTAAACTTCCCTGGTGAAAAATCCCTAAAATTCTTGGACGCCCCCCGATGTTTTTCGTAAGCTGTCATGTGTAATATCATACAGATGATCACGTATCCTAATGTATCGACCACTCGTGGAACATCCCACATAGTGCAATCTGCAAACTTCACACCCAATCACATAAACCACGAAAGTACTATGGCAATTAATATTTTTGCGTAATTTTGAAGGTTCTCTGAGTAACAGAAGAGGAAAACCCTCACTTTTTCACCATGTATTTACATAAACCACACCTACTGGTGCCACACTTTACATCCTTTTAGATCTAAACCACCTTGTATTTCTTGTTTCGGATACATAAGTGAACAGGCTTGGGGAAACAATGTTCCCAATTGTTTTGTGGGGCTCGTAAATAAAAAAGTTGCAGCCATCCGCAAGGATCGTTTTTAGTGTGGATCAGTAGTGAGAACAGGCAAATATTTTTTAAATTATATCTGAAATGTCATTAAATTGTCTGCTATATTTTGTAGAAAACACTACAGAAAAAAGTCTATTTTAATTTTTCCCTTGATCCACCTACTAAAAACTCATGATCCAAAGTAGTAGTTTTTTTGCTAGCTCTGTGTATCATCAATTTATTATAGACTCTTTTTTGCAATCTATTACTTATAAGCGATATTTCATGCTGGAAGGAGGCCTCATAACTACAATTTCTCCTAGCTCTTATAAATTCCCCCATGGGAGATTATGTATGACATAGCAGACAATTTAGCAACATTTAAGACATTCAGAATATAAAAAATATTTGCCTTTTCTCACTACATCCCACATAAAAACATCCTTGGGGAGGGTGCAACTTTATATCTACGAGCCAGAACAATTGGAACATTGTTTCCCCAACCTTTTCCCTTTATTTTCCCCGCAACAAGAAATACAAGGTGGTTAGATCAAAAAGGGATCGAATAAGTGTGGCACCAGTAGTTTTGGTTTATGTAAATACATGGTGAAAAGTATTTTTTCCTCTTCTTTTCCAGAAAACCCTTTAAAAAATTACGCAATTTTTTAATTGCCATAGTACTTTCGTGGTAAGTGTTTTGGTGTGAAGTTTGCAGTTGCAATATTGGGGGTGTACCCGAGAGGGGCTTTACATTAGGATACGTGAACATATTTTTGATTTACACATGACAGCTTACTAAAACACGGGCGTCCAAGCATTTTAGGATATTTCCCAGGGGAATTTAGAATCTTTCAAAGTCATTGCCATTGAAAAGTTAATTACCTAGGAAGGGGGGGGTAGAAAAAATGCTTACCAAAAGAACCTTTTGGATTCTCATGTTGGATACCAGATATCCCCCTGGTCAAACTATAGACGGATTTATTAATGTGTAAATTTTTATGAATTTCTTTTATAAAACTTTAATTTAAAATCTGTAACTATGTTGCAATAAAGTTAATTTTTATGTGTCTTTTGAAGTGTTTTTTTTATTTGTTTCAATTTTTTTTGTAAACAAGGGTTAATTTTTTAGGTGAACTTCTTTATTGGGCCCGGAGGGATATAAGTAAGGGTTAACTTTATTTGAAGTTAGAAAAAAGCTAAGGCATATAGGCTCGAAAGCGCTTCATGCAGTTGTTTTTAAGGAGTTTTTTTAAAACATTTTTTAAATAAAATTAACGTTTTCTTAATATAATCCTTGGATTCCCCAAACCCAAATGCTGGAAATATTCTAAATTGGTAACAGTTACATAACAAGAACTAGCTAGCAATGCATAACAAAGAAACACTTAAAAATAACCAGCGCCACCTACGTCTTATGACTTAAGTTTTTTTTAAAAAACTTGGTTTTAAAATTTTTCAAAAAACTACAACGCAATTTACTAAAATTTGTAGAACACAATATTCGTGAAAATGACTCTTTCGCCAAATGAGACGCCCGGACTTCAGTAAACTATTTAAAAGTTTTAAAAAGGGTAATTTAAACCGTTTTTGGAACACTGACCGCAGTGATTGCAATAGAACTGAAAACACGTGACAATTTCAAATGCTAGCGAGGTTGCTGGCCCAAAAAGGGTAGAAAAAAATTATTTTTCAAAAACGAACACACTGAGCTCAAAATATCTCACTTCATTTCAAAAGTCTCTCCTGCTGCCAACCCCCCCCCCCACCCCCCTTTCCCCCCGCACCCCCCGGGGTACACACAACAGTGTCCGATTTCCACTTTTTTGCAATATTTATCCCCACTCAAACCCTGCCACCGTTTCCTGTGGGGGTAGGGGGGGAAACATTCCACTCCCCTCACAAACCTGATCGGGGTTGTTGAGGCAGCTTTCTTTTAACCCCCCCCATGATTTAGGTACCACCCACAGCAGCACCTGAGCAGACCCTGAACCCCGGATTCTTTTTGGCTACCTCCTCAGCTATGTCAGCTTTTACCCCCTGATCCCCACATCTGCTCCCGCTCTCCTTCACACCGCCATCTTTACCAAACTGGGATTGACACCCCCCTTCCCACTCTTCACTGGGCTATTATTAGCCCTTCTATGCGGCTGCCAACCACC